>JAPJBO010000307.1:0-237550 GCA_030068145.1 Diplonema papillatum
TTTCGTTTCGCTCATATCCAAAAAGCCAATTTTTGTTTCGCTTATATCCAAAAAGCCAAATTTCGTTTCACTTATATCCAATGGGCCAATTTTGTTTCGCTCATATCCAATGAGCCAATTTTCGTTTCGCTTATATCCAAAAAGCCAAATTTCGTTTCGCTCATATCCAATGAGCCAAATTTTGTTTCGCTTATAATATAGTTGGACTCCAGTGGCCGGATCATGCTGGTGACATCTGCTGCCTCACGCAAACGACCGTTACGGGCCACCGACTGAGGGACAGCGCGCCGGAAACCCAAAACTGCAGACATCCACATCCCAAGAACAACATCGCACAGTGAAAGAGTCATGTGAATCCGGAAGGATCGCGTTTGTCGCGCTTGGGTGGAAGTCCGCAAGAAAATAAGTAAAAGAGAAAAAGCTCTGGGGAGGGGCTATACGGACCCCTGAGGACCGGTTACTACGAATTCTTTTCGGACCAGGGTTTGTTTCCGAACAGTTTTTGTGACCGGGATCCAAAAATCGGCAAAAGTCTGGAAAAATTGGCAAAAATGGCCGAAATTGACCAAAATCTGGAAAATCGGGAAATCTGGAAAAATCGGAAAAAATGGCCGAAATTGACTGATCTGGATAAATCGGCCAGAGTGGCCAAAATCTCAAAATTGTCCAAAATCTTGAAAAATCGGCAAAAATGGCCGAAATCTGGAAAAATCGGCAAAGATTGCCGAAATCTGGAAAAAATCGGCAAAATGGCCAAAACCTGAAAAAATCGGCAAAAGTCTGGAAAAATTGGCTAAGATTGACCAAAATCTGGCAAAAATGGCCAAAATCGGAAAAAATGGCCGAAATGGACCAAAATGAGGAAAAAATGACAAAAATCTGGAAACATGGCCAAAATCGGAAAAATTCTAAAAACCGTTATTTGCGTTATTTTTTCCGTTATTTTGCGTTTTCGACCGTTATATAACGTTATATAACGTTATATAACGTTATCACCGTTATAACGTTATATAACGTTATATAACGTTATCAACCGGCCATCTATGTAATATATCCAAACTTGGATGTAAGCGAAACGAAAATTCGACTTTTGGATATAAGCGAATTTTGCCCTAATTGTAAACACAAAAGAGAACGCTGGCAGCGTGTTTGGGAGAAGATTAGCCTACCGATCATATTTCACTCACTATCACGGACTAACAGGCGAATCCTCCCCCGGCACGTACAAACAAACATCGCGCCTATTCTCTTTCACTCAGAACCTTTGACCTGTTGTCTTTGTGTGTCTTGTCGTGGAGCCTATCTCGCGTTCGTCCAACACGTGGTTAGCACTTGGATCCCTTCGGTTCTTGTATGGCAGCTTCGTCGAGCATTTACTTCCAAGCTGGCGCTTATGTAAAGAACTAAAGTTTCTTAAACCAGCCGCACCCCTGAAGAGGGCTCTGCGAAGTTCCCTTATCGAGCCAGCGGCGAGGGTCAAGAAGACGGCACCGACGCGAGCGAAGCAGCGGACGAACTCTGCGTCGGAGCCGACAACAAAACGGCATGGAAGAGCGCCCATCGAAGCGCGGCCATCGCCCAAGCGCCGTGAAGAAGCAGACGTCGGCGCGCAACCGATGAACCTGGACGAGCAGAAGCGAGGCACCAAACGCGCGCCTGAGCGCGAACGATGAAGACGAACTAAAGAGACGAAAGCATGGCACATCACGTGCGAAGAGATAACCGCGCCGCCGGCGATGCAGAGTATCGCTACAGATTCTTTGCATTCTAACCCAAAACTCTAATCGACCTTCGTACTGCACCAGCTCCCTCGTCGGACGCTGTGACGAAGTCAGGGGGTGTCATGCGGGGTGTGGCAACGGGGCAACTCCGCAAGCGCTGGTGTACGCGAAGAACCCTGGGCTTCTTCGGGTGGCTTCTTTTCATCGAACACCAACCAAGTAAAAGAAGGCGAATCCGCCTCAAGTCCAAGCAAACAACGGCGACTCTTCTTGCAACAATTAGTGTGGGGGAACGTGTCAGTTAGACTTTGGCCCTCCCCCACCTATATATTTTTTGACGGACAGATGAAGGCATGGCAAAACCATGGCTTTGTCCTATATAGGCTACTGTGGCTGACGCCCCTCGCCCCCCACCCCCCCCTTTTAATCCCGGTGGTGGACATATGGCGGCATGGCAAACCATGGCTTTGTCCTATAGGCTACTGTGGCCGACGCCCCTCGCCCCCCCCACCCCCCTTTTGGGTGGACATATGGTGGCACGGCAAACCATAAAAAAATAAGGCCTGAGACCCCCGCCCTACCCCATGCCGGACATTGTCCGCCAAAGTCTAACTGACACGTCCCCTGGTGCTCATTTGCATGCAAATGACTCCCCACTAGCACAACAAGAAGACGCAACAATAGTGAATTATAAATGTTTTTTTGTATAAGCACCTGCTTTGTAGGAAATGCTTGAGGAGACTGCCAGTTGCGATAGAACAAAGGAGGTAAATGTGCTGTAGCCCACACGAAACACAGGTAAAGCTGGGTTTAGTGGCGGGCGTAGGCGTTCAACAAAAAAAGACCCACTTTGTAGTTGTATTGTTTTCTCCCCCTCTAGCCTCCTTCGAAATGAGCACAAGGCAGTCCCTCGAGTATTTTCAGATTTTGTACCGCGCAAGTTGCGTGTAATCGGATTAATGTCGAACCGGGTAAAACCTGGGACACCCCCCCAAAATGGGGCTGGGTGTTCGAGGGTTTACCCGGTCAGGCATTTTTTCCCCCGGGGTTTGCGACTTTGCGTACATTGCACATTATTTCGACCCTGATGCCTGCCCGCGCCTTGGGGTACTTAATACACAGCTCGACCCCTAGATGCCGCTGTCATAGGAGCGACTTACGCCCGCCGTAGCAGTGCGAAGAGAAGTGAGGAGACCGGAAACTCCCCGGAGAGATGGTCCCTGCACTCTAACTCGTCTCTCTCACACTCTCTTCTTTTGTGTCTGACAAATGCAATTTGTCAAGAACAAAAACCGATCGATGGCAGTATGCTATCCTCTCTGGAGGAAGTGGGCACAACAAAAGTTTCACGCTAAACAAAAAAGCCGCGCGCGCGGGGAAAAAAAAAATATCAATCGATCGGTCGCCAGCGGTGCCAATCAGGTAGTGACACAGTCACTGCGTCAGCAACGTGGCCGACAAGACCCTGGCCGGAAATTTACGGGGTCGTGGCGCGTAGCGTTTTCAGTCAGCCGACTACTGTGAAACGAGTGGTTGACCTGTCGTGAAGAAGTCCCGGGCTATGGTGTTATCTACGGAAACTTCTTTCGGTCCCTGTTTCGACGGAGCTTGCCAGATAACTGACGTTTGTCGATTAGCCGAAAAGGGGGGGTTTCGTGGCCTGAGGCCGCGGGAGAGAAGCGTAAGGCACGCTGCCCCCTCCAACGTACATAACGTACATGGTCCTGGCCCTCTTTTCATCGTGCGAAGCGTTAGCGTGGCTCTGTGTCTCGGCCGTGCAGCGGACCATTTCAGACCGACTCTTTCACAAGTTCTTTTCGGTTCTTGTTTTTTTCCGTTCTCGTTTTGCGCATGCTGAGGCGATTCGAAGTGGTCCGGGTTCGGAGTTGAGTTCGGGATCTTGAACCAGACAACAAATGCCTGGAGGTACCGAGTCTACTGGTCTACAAGGAAGAGGAGGGAGAAGATGGAGAACAAGATACTGTAGAAGACGACGATGGCAAGCGGCCGACCGGTGCGCCAGCAAGTGCGGCTTGGGAAAGCCATCGGCCAAGTGGTGCTGAAAGGAGAAGAAGTGTCATTACCGATGCTTTCGAAACTGCCAGCCCTCCCCTACGAAAGGTTTTGTAACGCAAGGGAGACGAGAGAGAAGCGCAGGGGGGATGTACCATATCTGCAGCCTCTGAATCAGAGTCTAATCAGCAACTGGTAGTTAACGCACTGTTTGGGTGCAAAGGCGGCCAACCCCCCCCAAAGCGGGTGTGCATATCCTATTCTGTCAGACCGGACTTACACCGTGAACCACTACTCGCACCACCTGCCGGCGTGATCACGGAATTCTTAAGCGCCATTGGGTACGCAATCGCAAGCCACGACTTCGATAGGCATCGTCTGCGAAGACAAGCCCCACGGGCTAACGTCGTCCGTCGGAAGAGTCCGCGTGGGTGACGAGGGAGCCAGGCTGGCCATTTCTAGGTCTCCGCTTGCTTTCGCGGTGCGGACTCCTCAGCAGGTTCGACCAGGAAGTCAAGCTGGTCGCTTTCAAGTTGGGTGCTGTCTCCGCTTGCCTTCGCGGTACGGCCTTCTGACTGGCTTCCCGGACGGCGGCAATCGGAAGGTGGGGGGTTCACTTTCTTGTGTCACCTTCTGCGAACAGCTTGCTGTCGCTTCCATCCGCGCAAGATAAGGATTATCACGCACTCATCACGGGCTACGGTGCTTCACGACGTCGCCCGCGATTTTTGTCATCCAAGTCGAGTACTTGTGGGTTTGGGGGGATGCACCGGTTGCATTCAATTAGAGTTTCCTACCTATTCCGGTGGCGTCTCTGGACCCACTCTGGACCCACTCTGGACCCACTCTGGACCCACTCTGGACCCACTCTGCCCACTGCTTGTGGGCGAGAACGAGGCTCGGGGACGTCTTCCGGTGGCGTCTCTGGACCCACTCTGCCCATAGCTTGTGGGCGAGAACGAGGCTCGGGGACGTCTTCCGGTGGCGTCTCTGGACCCACTCTGCCCATAGCTTGTGGGCGAGAACGAGGCTCGGGGACGTCTTCCGGTGGCGTCTCTGGACCCACTCTGCCCACTGCTTGTGGGCGAGAACGAGGCTCGGGGACGTCTTCCGGTGGCGTCTCTGGACCCACTCTGGACCCACTCTGGACCCACTCTGGACCCACTCTGGACCCACTCTGCCCACTGCTTGTGGGCGAGAACGAGGCTCGGGGACGTCTTCCGGTGGCGTCTCTGGACCCACTCTGGACCCACTCTGGACCCACTCTGGACCCACTCTGCCCACTGCTTGTGGGCGAGAACGAGGCTCGGGGACGTCTTCCGGTGGCGTCTCTGGACCCACTCTGGACCCACTCTGGACCCACTCTGGACCCACTCTGGACCCACTCTGGACCCACTCTGGACCCACTCTGGACCCACTCTGGACCCACTCTGGACCCACTCTGGACCCACTCTGGACCCACTCTGGACCCACTCTGCCCACTGCTTGTGGGCGAGAACGAGGCTCGGGGACGTCTTCCGGTGGCGTCTCTGGACCCACTCTGGACCCACTCTGGACCCACTCTGGACCCACTCTGGACCCACTCTGGACCCACTCTGGACCCACTCTGGACCCACTCTGGACCCACTCTGGACCCACTCTGGACCCACTCTGGACCCACTCTGGACCCACTCTGGACCCACTCTGCCCACTGCTTGTGGGCGAGAACGAGGCTCGGGGACGTCTTCCGGTGGCGTCTCTGGACCCACTCTGGACCCACTCTGGACCCACTCTGGACCCACTCTGGACCCACTCTGGACCCACTCTGCCCACTGCTTGTGGGCGAGAACGAGGCTCGGGGACGTCTTCCGGTGGCGTCTCTGGACCCACTCTGCCCATAGCTTGTGGGCGAGAACGAGGCTCGGGGACGTCTTCCGGTGGCGTCTCTGGACCCACTCTGCCCATAGCTTGTGGGCGAGAACGAGGCTCGGGGACGTCTTCCGGTGGCGTCTCTGGACCCACTCTGGACCCACTCTGGACCCACTCTGGACCCACTCTGGACCCACTCTGGACCCACTCTGGACCCACTCTGGACCCACTCTGGACCCACTCTGGACCCACTCTGGACCCACTCTGGACCCACTCTGGACCCACTCTGGACCCACTCTGGACCCACTCTGGACCCACTCTGGACCCACTCTGCCCACTGCTTGTGGGCGAGAACGAGGCTCGGGGACGTCTTCCGGTGGCGTCTCTGGACCCACTCTGCCCATAGCTTGTGGGCGAGAACGAGGCTCGGGGACGTCTTCCGGTGGCGTCTCTGGACCCACTCTGCCCATAGCTTGTGGGCGAGAACGAGGCTCGGGGACGTCTTCCGGTGGCGTCTCTGGACCCACTCTGGACCCATACTCTGGACCCACTCTGGACCCACTCTGGACCCACTCTGGACCCACTCTGGACCCACTCTGGACCCACTCTGGACCCACTCTGGACCCACTCTGGACCCACTCTGGACCCACTCTGGACCCACTCTGGACCCACTCTGGACCCACTCTGGACCCACTCTGCCCACTGCTTGTGGGCGAGAACGAGGCTCGGGGACGTCTTCCGGTGACGTCTCTGGACCCACTCTGCCCACTGCTTGTGGGCGAGAACGAGGCTCGGGGACGTCTTCCGGTGGCGTCTCTGGACCCACTCTGGACCCACTCTGGACCCACTCTGGACCCACTCTGCCCACTGCTTGTGGGCGAGAACGAGGCTCGGGGACGTCTTCCGGTGGCGTCTCTGGACCCACTCTGGACCCACTCTGGACCCACTCTGGACCCACTCTGGACCCACTCTGGACCCACTCTGGACCCACTCTGGACCCACTCTGGACCCACTCTGGACCCACTCTGGACCCACTCTGGACCCACTCTGGACCCACTCTGCCCACTGCTTGTGGGCGAGAACGAGGCTCGGGGACGTCTTCCGGTGGCGTCTCTGGACCCACTCTGGACCCACTCTGGACCCACTCTGGACCCACTCTGGACCCACTCTGGACCCACTCTGGACCCACTCTGGACCCACTCTGGACCCACTCTGGACCCACTCTGGACCCACTCTGGACCCACTCTGCCCACTGCTTGTGGGCGAGAACGAGGCTCGGGGACGTCTTCCGGTGACGTCTCTGGACCCACTCTGCCCACTGCTTGTGGGCGAGAACGAGGCTCGGGGACGTCTTCCGGTGGCGTCTCTGGACCCACTCTGGACCCACTCTGGACCCACTCTGGACCCACTCTGCCCACTGCTTGTGGGCGAGAACGAGGCTCGGGGACGTCTTCCGGTGGCGTCTCTGGACCCACTCTGGACCCACTCTGGACCCACTCTGGACCCACTCTGGACCCACTCTGGACCCACTCTGGA
The DNA here is from genome assembly GCA_030068145.1 of Diplonema papillatum. Lineage (NCBI taxonomy): Eukaryota > Euglenozoa > Diplonemea > Diplonemida > Diplonemidae > Diplonema > Diplonema papillatum. The sequence goes on from JAPJBO010000307.1 coordinate 7,119, forward strand.
CCCACTCTGGACCCACTCTGGACCCACTCTGGACCCACTCTGGACCCACTCTGGACCCACTCTGGACCCACTCTGCCCACTGCTTGTGGGCGAGAACGAGGCTCGGGGACGTCTTCCGGTGGCGTCTCTGGACCCACTCTGGACCCACTCTGGACCCACTCTGGACCCACTCTGGACCCACTCTGGACCCACTCTGGACCCACTCTGCCCACTGCTTGTGGGCGAGAACGAGGCTCGGGGACGTCTTCCGGTGGCGTCTCTGGACCCACTCTGGACCCACTCTGGACCCACTCTGGACCCACTCTGGACCCACTCTGGACCCACTCTGGACCCACTCTGGACCCACTCTGGACCCACTCTGGACCCACTCTGGACCCACTCTGGACCCACTCTGCCCACTGCTTGTGGGCGAGAACGAGGCTCGGGGACGTCTTCCGGTGGCGTCTCTGGACCCACTCTGGACCCACTCTGGACCCACTCTGGACCCACTCTGGACCCACTCTGGACCCACTCTGGACCCACTCTGGACCCACTCTGGACCCACTCTGGACCCACTCTGGACCCACTCTGCCCACTGCTTGTGGGCGAGAACGAGGCTCGGGGACGTCTTCCGGTGGCGTCTCTGGACCCACTCTGCCCATAGCTTGTGGGCGAGAACGAGGCTCGGGGACGTCTTCCGGTGGCGTCTCTGGACCCACTCTGCCCATAGCTTGTGGGCGAGAACGAGGCTCGGGGACGTCTTCCGGTGGCGTCTCTGGACCCACTCTGGACCCACTCTGGACCCACTCTGGACCCACTCTGGACCCACTCTGGACCCACTCTGGACCCACTCTGGACCCACTCTGGACCCACTCTGGACCCACTCTGCCCACTGCTTGTGGGCGAGAACGAGGCTCGGGGACGTCTTCCGGTGACGTCTCTGGACCCACTCTGCCCACTGCTTGTGGGCGAGAACGAGGCTCGGGGACGTCTTCCGGTGGCGTCTCTGGACCCACTCTGGACCCACTCTGGACCCACTCTGGACCCACTCTGCCCACTGCTTGTGGGCGAGAACGAGGCTCGGGGACGTCTTCCGGTGGCGTCTCTGGACCCACTCTGGACCCACTCTGGACCCACTCTGGACCCACTCTGGACCCACTCTGGACCCACTCTGGACCCACTCTGCCCACTGCTTGTGGGCGAGAACGAGGCTCGGGGACGTCTTCCGGTGGCGTCTCTGGACCCACTCTGGACCCACTCTGGACCCACTCTGCCCACTGCTTGTGGGCGAGAACGAGGCTCGGGGAGTTTCTGCTCTTCGTATTGTCTGACGAGAACTGCCTAGAAGAGTTTCTGCTCTACGTATTGTCTGACGAGAACTGCCTAGGAGAAAGGGAGAAGTAAGAACACGTCTTTGTAACTGATAGCACTAGCGCAAGGGAATGTTGAGTGACTGCCTTAACCCGGGGAAACGAGCTTGGGCGAGGTCACCGGGGGGTTAGGGAGGGTGGGAAAACTTGAATTTCTCTTTGAACCAACCACACCCTGAAGGCTGTGTTAAGTTCTCTAATCGACTTTTCGTGGTGCATCAACTCCCTCAGTGAAACTGTGAGAGTTTCTGCTCTTCGTATTGTCTGACGAGAACTGCCTAGAAGAGTTTCTGCTCTTCGTATTGTCTGACGAGAACTGCCTAGGAGAAAGGGAGAAGTAAGAACACGTCTTTGTAACTGATAGCACTAGCGCAAGGGAATGTTGAGTGACTGCCTTAACCCGGGGAAACGAGCTTGGGCGAGGTCACCTTCCATCCACCACAACGCCAGTGAGAAACTGCCTCACCGCAAGTACAATTGAATCGAGCGCATCAGCGCCAATCATGGTCAGCGGTACGCGTGACGGCAAGTCCGCAGGGTTGCCCTCACTCCTGACCCATCGTACAGAAACAGCGCAATTCAAGGAACGCACGCGTTCCAGTCCTTTAACTACCGCCTCGTTCAAGACGGCACTTTTCAAACAGGACCCCTTACGGGCCACTCCTTTCACAGTGGTATTATCAACCACAATGTCCACTCTCCCACCTCTAATCGAGGGCGGCAGAGCCAAGACAACTAGCTTGAAGGCAATAGCCTCTAACTCGTTTATGTGCAACGAGCCCTCCGCAGAGTTCCATGACCCCCCCAACACGGTCACTTCCATTGTGCGCGAGTCAACAAGGACACCCCCCCAGCCTTTCTTACTCGCGTCCACGAAGGCCGTGATACGTGGGGACTGTTCGAGAGTGGGAACGGCCCTCGGCTTCAGCACCGAGTCAATCCACTCTTGGAGCGACAAACGAACACACGGAGAAACTTCAACTCTATCAGAGGGCAGCCGAGCCCCTCGGTTCAACGAGTTGGTTATGCGTCGAAAGAACTTCAACGCAAACCAAAACGAGCCCGGAAAAATGCCGGCGACCGCAGAGGCATGCAATAAACGGCCGCCGAGAGTCTCGAGCTCGCACGCCAGCACGGTGGGCGACGACTTCAGCGCGTAGCGCGCCTCCATCAGCTTTCTTCGCAACTTCCGTGAGACAGCCACACGATGAGCAACGTGGTCCCAATCAACCCCGATGAACTCATACCGTGTGGCGGCAGTCTGCGAATCGGACGGCTTCCACGTCAGGCCGCACTCCTCCGCGGTCTGGTCCAGCCTCCGAGTCGCGAGCCGCACAGCCGGCTTCTTGCCCGCATACCGGATGTTGTCGATCCAAATGTCGACGATGACATCCCGTTCCGCAAACTCCGGACGCACGAAGTCCTCGTGTCCGCCGGCCACCGCTGCCAGTGTGTGCATTATCTCAGGTGCACACGAATGTCCCATGGGAAGCCGCAGAAGTTCCCACCAACCGCCATCGGAATCAGCGAAGCGGAAGAGGTGACGCGACTCCGGTGGAATCTCGATCGCGTAAAACCCGGTCTTGAAATCCCGGGTCGAACCGCACTCCTCACGGCTTGCTTCCAAGTACGCCGAAACGTGCCCGAGAGGCACATGCGCCTCGTACCCCCGCTCGTGAGCGGCCCGGTTCCCGTCCACTGTCCACAATATGAAGCGCTGTCGCAGCGCCCCGTCCTTCTCTTCCAAGACGGTAAAAGGGACCGAAGCGAACGGGCCAGGACCGGTCGAACGGCGGGCAATCCCGTTGTCGGCAAGCAAAGACGCATGTTCAGGACGAAGGGTTGAGGGTGAACCGATTGCCGTCTCGGTTTCAACACGAGGGAAGAACGTTGCTCGCCACGTGTCGTCAAAGCGACGGAGAGCCGCTTCGTTCATCCGCGCACGCAACTTGTCGACCGACATCGGCTTGATCGGCGCGACGTGCAGCGGCGAGGCACGCTCCTCCTTGCTACGCGGCAGACGCGTCGAACCGCCTCGCCGGGTGACGGAGTGGAAATGACCACTGCGGAGGTATCCCGTCACAAGTGCCTCGTCACCTTGCCGGTCTCGAGTGCCCTGGCAAGGTCCACGTCGCCCCCGGCGTACCGGAGTGTGGTCCTCGAAAGCGTCCCGGGACCGCCCTCCTCCTCGTGCTTCGTCAGCCGATCGATGAGGTGCGGCGACAGCTTGCCGCTGGTCAGCAACGGCAAGAGGTGCTTCACTGCGCCGCGCTTGATCGAGTGCGCGGTGTACCCCTGCATTTGCACCGACTGACCCCACAGAGAGTCCAACGCCGACGTCGATAGCCTTGTCAGGGGTGCGAAGGGCGCGCATTTCTTGAACAACATGGCGATCTCCGTCGTCAACGGCCCCTGGATCACCGCGAACCGCGACGCCTTGAACGGATCGTGCGTCCGCCCCTTCGGCGTCTGGAACCAGTCCACGATCACCTCCTTCTGCGTCACCAAGAGGAACTGGGCGAACGAAAGATCCGCCACCTCCGCCCAACGGGATGCCGTCTTCCACGCGACGAGGAGGGCAAGATGGACGGACGGCTGCTGCAGCCTGGCGTAGGACACGAGCTTCTCCTTCTCGAGCGGCGTCGCTTGGCTGTCCGGGATAGCTGCACCGCCACCGCGCAGGGCCTTGGCCAAAACTCTCAGGGGGTGATTCTCGAACCCCATCGCCCCAAACGAGGCCGAGAGGGCCTTGGTGTAGGCCAGCTGTCCCTGGGGCCGAATACCGGTCGCCGCCACAAAAAGACACGCCGAGTCCGCGGTCATACCCAGTCCGCGTGCCGATGTCCATGCAAGCATCCGCCGCCACAAGTTCCGGCGCTCTTGCGTTGTCGATCGAGCCCACATATCCGCCACAGCCGACGACATCCTCACGCGTGCCATTTCCAAAGAAACCGCACTCTCCTTGGTTTGACCTGTACGGCTCGTACCTCCAGACGTGATGAGGCGATACACTGCTCGGCCTATCTCCGACGAAGGGATCAGTTCCAACGGCGGCGTGCCGGAAGTCGACAGTAGGGAGGGGTTGGATCGGATGCGCTTGGGTGGTTGGGTCGGTGTTGGTCGACGCGTCGACGAATCTTTTGTGTGTGCCGACGGGGGACGAGGTTGCATTCGGCGCACTGCCACGACAGCCGGCGGGGGGCGAAGCCGGGGTCGATATACCATTAGGGGTGTTGGGGACGGTCGCGACGGGGCGCTTACTGCCCTTGGAGAGAACCTCATAAACGATTGGGGAGGTTCTGGGCAGGGCGGCTTTGGAACTGGCGTCATCAAAACGGGCCGGGGGTCGGCCAGTCATTTTCCCCCGGCCTTGGCGTTTCCCGTCCGCGGCTTAAACGCCATCTTTTTGGCGGGGCCGTGTTTCTCCTTCCTGGAGTCGAGAACCGCCTCGGCCTTGTCGAGGGCGTCTTCCGCCTGGGTCCCTATCTGCCGGAGCAGGTCGCGCCGGCTGTGTCCCTTCTCGACGTAGAGGCGTTGCATCCTCACGGCCGTCAGGAGGTCGTTGCCCAACCTCAATTGGTCCGGGCTCTGCAACCAGCCGACCGTTGCCGACACCGAGAGAACCCAGCTCCGCAACATGTTGAAGTTAGACTCCAAAAGTTCGCCAAAAACTTGAATTTCTCTTTGAACCAACCACACCCTGAAGGCTGTGTTAAGTTCTCTAATCGACTTTTTCGTGGTGCATCAACTCCCTCAGTGAAACTGTGAGACGTCTTCCGGTGGCGTCTCTGGACCCACTCTGGACCCACTCTGGACCCACTCTGGACCCACTCTGGACCCACTCTGCCCACTGCTTGTGGGCGAAAACGAGGCTCGGGGACGTCTTCCGGTGGCGTCTCTGGACCCACTCTGGACCCACTCTGGACCCACTCTGGACCCACTCTGGACCCACTCTGGACCCACTCTGGACCCACTCTGGACCCACTCTGCCCACTGCTTGTGGGCGAGAACGAGGCTCGGGGACGTCTTCCGGTGGCGTCTCTGGTACCACTCTGCCCATAGCTTGTGGGCAAGAACGAGGCTCGGGGACGTCTTCCGGTGGCGTCTCTGGTACCACTCTGCCCATAGCTTGTGGGCGAGAACGAGGCTCGGGGACGTCTTCCGGTGGCGTCTCTGGACCCACTCTGCCCACTGCTTGTGGGCGAGAACGAGGCTCGGGGACGTCTTCCGGTGGCGTAAGGGTTGGTTAGAACCAGCTTAGCAGTTCCGCAACCTTGTGCAGCAGTCCGGCCCAGGGAACCACCAAGAACTGCTATGTCGCATGTTTCACCGTCGGCACATGAAGCGTGACCTTTCCAGTGACAGGTAGATACAAAAGGGTAGCTAAAAGACGAGGGGGACAGACAACCTGGATGTTGAGGAGGTTGCGTACCACCAAGCGAATGACGGGTTCGTAGCAAATGGAGTTCGGCGAAAATGATGTGCGGCGTGTGGGTCTTTTCAACGACCCCGAATGTGAATTTGCTAAGCACAAGAGTGCCAAAGGCTTTGTCCCAACGACAGTGTCTTTCCTCGCGTTACCTTCCTGTTACGGTCAAAACCAGGGTTTCAAAGACACCATGAGTCACAACGCAGGTTGAAAAGTTGGAAAGGGGAGGTTCTTCAGGCACCACACGGTACACACACCCACACACTCACACAACCGACATGGCACCTGCCATGCGACTTTGCCTGCTGGCTGCCGCGGTGGTGGTGCAGGTCAATGCACAATGCGCGTTGCCAAGTGGCCTTAGTGGTAACACTCCTGACAAGAACAATCGAAACTTCGTGAATTGCCACGGTCGGTTGCGGCTCTCCGGCATTCGAATGGTCGATGAGTCCGGCAACTACGTGCAGCTGCAGGGGATGAGCAGCCACGGGTTGCACTGGTACCCGCAGTGCTACAGCAAGGATTCGATTCAGTTTTTGGTCGAGCACTGGGGAATCAACGTCTTCCGCGCGTCGATGTATGTCGGGGAAGGTGGTTACGCCACGGATCCGTCCGTGAAGAACAAGTTGAAGGACGTCGTGCAGTGGTGCAAAGAGCTGGGCATCTACGTGATCATCGACTGGCACATGCTCTCACCTGGCAACCCGCTGGACCCTGTGTACTCCGGCGCGTCCGCTTTCTTTGCAGAGGTTTCGAACCAGTACCAGAACGACCCGAATGTGCTGTATGAGATCTGCAACGAGCCCAACTACGTGGACTGGGCTACGGTGAAGAGGTACGCCGATGGCATCATCAACACGATCAGAGCGAATGACCCGAACGGGTTGATTCTTGTCGGGACGCCGACGTGGAGCCAAGAGATTGATAAACCGGCGTCGAACCCTGTAGCCAAGGCGTTCAACGTGATGTACGTCTTCCACTTCTACGCTTGCTCGCACGCTTCGCTGCTGAACCGCGTGAAGCAATACGCGAGCCAGATCCCCATTTTCGTTACCGAATGGGGTGTGACAGAAGCTAGCGGTACCACTGGGAACTGCTTGGATACTTCGATGCAGTTCCTCAGCACGTTCGCTCAGTATGGAATCAGTTGGGTGCAGTGGAACTACGCAGACAAAGACGAAGGATCGGCTGCGTTGACGCCGGGATCCTGCGCAAGTCGCAACTGGGACTCGACGAAGTGTACGGGATACTTCATCAAGAACTACATCAAGCAGAACGCTCAGACGTGTGCGGCCGGCCCCTCTCCTCCTGCTCCGGTGCCGGTGACCAACAGCCCTTCGTCAACACAGACGTGCAGCGACGTGTGGGACTTGCAAACCTGCTACGGCACCGATTGTTGGTCGTGCGGCCAGAGGATCGAATATCTGCAAACGACAGGCATGACGGAGGCGGAGGCGAAGCAACAGATTGGGGCCGGCGAGTTCCCGTCGATCTGTGGTCCGTGTGCGTCTGGTCCTTCAACCCCACCAACGCCTGCAACGCCTGTGCCTGTACCTACGCCGGTACCGACGCCCGTGCCTGTGCCTACACCTCGCCCGTCTTCACAGACGTGCAGTGACGTGTGGGACTTGCAAACCTGCTACGGTACCGATTGTTGGTCGTGTGGCCAAAGGATCGAATATCTGCAAACAGAAGGCATGGCAGAGGCGGAGGCGAAGCAGCAGATCGGTGCCGTCGAATTCCCTTCCATCTGCGGTCCGTGTGCGTCTGGTTCTTCAACCCCACCAACGCCTCCGATGCCTACACCTATGCCTACACCTATGCCTACACCTAGGCCTACGCCCAGGCCTACACCTATGCCTACACCTCGCCCGTCACCACCGGCTTCAGGGGGCACTGCGTGCCTGCTTGTGTGGGATTCGCCCGCGTGTTCAGGTACAAGCTGCCTGAGTTGTGGTGCGAGGATCAACAGCCTGCAAGGGAGGGGCTTGACCGCTACTCAGGCCAGGCAGCAAATCGCCAACGACTTTCCTTCCGTCTGCGGTGCGTGCGCGCCGGTGTGCAGCGACGTGTGGAACTCGGAAACCTGCTACGGCACCGATTGCTGGTCGTGCGGCCAGAGGATCGAATACATGCGAACGTTAGGTATGACGGAGGCACAGGCGAAGCAACAGATCGGTGCCGTCGAATTCCCGTCCATCTGCGGTCCATGCGCAGTGTCGTGCGACTCTGCCTGGACAACCATCGCGTGCAGAGGCAACGAGTGCTACTCTTGCGGGTCGCGCATTGAGTGGATGAAGCAGAACGGGTATTCAAACTCGGAATCCCGCCGGTTGGTAGCCGCCGACTTCCCGTCCGAGTGCGGGCCTTGCGCAGTTTAAGCGGCGTTTTCCGTCGAAAAGGTGTGGCAGCTGCTGTAGCAGCTCACCGAGACCACAGCAGCCGGAAAGTGTCTCCTCTTTGCGGGCGCATCTTTTCAGTACTAACAACCTTCGGGTAGCCCTTCAATGCATTGCGCAGGCTAAAAAGATGCCGGCAGCGTGTTTTGGGGTTGATCAGAATTCCTTACCTGAATACCCTTCCTAGCCTGAACATGACACGGGGTAAATACAAGGGGGAAAACGATCGTGACTCGAAGTGCCTTGTCGAAATGGAAGGACCCGAACCATGCCCACCTTTGCGACGATAGCTACGTCCTTGCTGACGACATCTGTCCTCAAGGCGGCGCACCCACCCGCCAGAGCGCCCGCTGCAGCATCAACTCCGGTGCCGCCACTCACTGTAGCAGAGCCGCACCCGGCAGCGCGCCTCCGGAGCGACTTACGCCCGCCGGAGCAGCGCGAAGAGAAGTGAGGAGACCGGAAACTCCCCGGAGAGATGGTCCCTGCACTCTAACTCGTCTCTCTCTCTCTCTCTGTCCTCAATGAGGGCCCTCTTTTCAAAAGCCTCTGGGCAAAACCCCGTTTTCACATTTCTTCTGTGTTCTTCTCACTTGGGAGTGCCGTGGGAGCCGAACTGACTTGTCCCGATCGGGTACTACGGTATCTGATCGTGTGGAGCCAACGTCGCTTTTCGATTAAAGAAGACATTCTTGCCGAATTATTTTCGCAAGAAGTTCGTCTTCCTGCGGGCGTACCTCGTATTATCGTCTCGCCCCCGTCTTGCCCCCCCTCAATTGCTGACCAATTTGGCATAGCAGGGTTGAAGAAAGCCATCAAGCTAGCACAAAACGAACCCCACGGTGTCAGAGCCAAGCGACGTGACAAGGCACAGCGTCTCCCACACGAGAATGACGGTCGACTTGCACCCCTCAATCTCTATATCCCGAGTCGTGTGTTCCCTTCTTTATTATGAATCTCGAATTCTTTCCTTTTTTTGTATAAGCACCTTGCTTTGTAAAGGGGGGGTCGAATAAGAACAGTTATTTGACACACGTCTGGTTGTTTAAAAACACTGCCACTATTTGATCCTGCTACCGTTCGGCTACCCGGAACTTTTTTTAGTATTCGACAATTCGAATAATAGCACAGGTGTTATTACACGACCCCCCCTTAGGAGATACTGGAGGAAGCTGCCCGTTGAACAATCTCAAGAAGCGACCCTTCCGGAGTTACCCAGCGAGATGCGGCATAGTGGGTCACTCACCAGCATGCCGGTGACACCCCACTGGTGCAACAAGAATCAGGGCAGGGAGAACCTGCGGCGGTGAAGTAACGAAGTTCATCCGAGTGTCCGATGAAACCCCTTGTCAATACCACCCAACGACTGTGCTGCGTGCGAAATGTCGGACGCTAGCGTCTGTCAAGAGCATGCGTGACTCAGCCGAGTTTTAAAGGTAAGATGAGAGGCATCGGCCCACTCTGTCAAAGGACCCTACCACCGTCTCTACCAACAAGAATCCAAATCTCAATGGAGGAATGCTGTAGCCCACACGAAACACAGGCAAATCTGGGTTTAGTGCCGAGCGAAAGCGTTCAACATTATCTTCAATTGACGCAAGACTGCGCCCCCAATACGAACGAACGACGGAGAAAGGCCATCGATGGCAAAATGGAACGAATGCATCAAACCCGACGCATTTCTTCGTTTTTGGAGCAAACCCCCTTGTCGTGTTTAAGATAACAACGGTGGCGCTCTGGCCGCAGGCGCGAGTGCCTTCGAGGGGGCTAAGACCCACGGGTTGGGGCACGACGCGACCACAGTGCTCCGCTCCGCCCGAATGGAGAAGAAGCGAAGAATAAGAACACCCTCTTTTATCTGTCTGTTTCAAGAGCTTGCGACTCAGCTGTTCTTGCTCATTTCGCAAGAAGAGCCCCGCTTTCAAACAACCTGCCTGTTTTCTTGTTACTGGTTCGTACGTCTGTTGCTGGCGATCTTGACAGGACTGTTGCGGTGTCGACAAGATTATCGATCGTAACAACCGCACGGTGAGTGTTCTCTTTTGAATAAGTACCTACCCCCCCCCGTGTTAGTGTCGCCTCTGTTTAGCCCTTGTCAGTGTCGCCTTTTTGCCTGAAAACGCGAGGCGACACTAACACGGGAAGACGGTTCTCAGTAGGGTTCCCTGTATTTGCATGAAGAATGTCTCCTCACCAACGGCTTCCCGTGTTAGTGTCGCCTTTTAGGATAAGGTGCCTTTAGGTAGACACTAACACGGGTACATGCTTTGTAGAAAGACACGCACAAGTACACGTACTGCCACTACATCAGATACGATACGCACACTAACATACTACACCTTAAAGGAACCTTTACGACAATGGTCACCCGGAGACTATAAATCCCCGGATCCCTAAAGCGAACTTGCACTCTAAAGAACTCGGAGAGTCCGAAGAGGCCGACGCGAAGCACAGGTGAATCTGATTTTAGTGCTGGGCGTAAGCGTTCAACGCGTACGGCAGGGAACATTTCCGGAACAGCGATACCCATCCGGTCAGAAGCAGCCCCCCTCCAGAGGTTTGAATGCTGTGTACACACCCGAGAAGAGCATGCATTATCATTTTTCATCATCATTGACCAGTTGAATGCTGATGGCCCGTTGTTTCGCGTTTCAGTGCAAGCCCTAACACCGGAAATGTTCAAAGTATCAGTGTTTTCTCCGACCCTTCACTTGAACGGTCGTACGGTCCTCTACCTCAAATGAGTTGCCTGAGCTCGTTTCAGCCCCGTTTTTTAGTACTAACAATCTTGCGGGTTGCCCTTCAATGTATTGGGCAGGCTAAAAAGACGTAGGCAGCGTGTTTTGGCGGTTGATCAGAATTCCTTACCTGAATATACACAGGGTAAATACAAGTGGGAAAACGATCACCCGGCACGCATAAACAAAACGAAGCGTCTGTCTTTTTATGCTTGCTTGTCTTTATCAAAAAAGTGTCGGATGGCAGCGTGCTGTGTTAAATCACTCAAAACAGGGTTTACACACGTACGCACAAACAAAAAATATGCCAGCTGTGCCTGCCCTAGAACAACTGGACCTACCGAACGTAGATTGGGATACCATCCCAGTCGTACTATATCCGGCGAGCCGTGTATGCGTGTAGCCGCACCTGAGTACGAACCAGAATCAAGCTGATGTTCTGCCTGCGTATGCCCAGTCTCCAGCGGGTCCATGCGGAGTGCTTCCACATTGAGCATCCCGCCAGCCCGACGGAGCGGGGGCGAAGCAGGCACATTCCCGCCACTCTTCTTTTCCAAAACTACGCATTTCTTCCCTCGCACCTTATACTTCCATATTCCCATTTCATTATGGCGGCCACCTGTGCGTGCTCAGCAGGCCTCGACGCTGATTGGATCCTCGTGGACGTTCGTCCCCGTATCGCACTTGGCGTCGACGCCTGCTTGGGCAACCAACACATCGCTCTACGGCTCCCTCTCCTTTTGACACTCCATTGCGCGCGTACTGTTCGGGTGCCACATTTGTTTTGCCTTCTCGCGTTGGTTCCATCAGACGAGGATGGAGGCGGTCGGGGGCAACACGGCGACACGAGGAACAGAACAACAGCAGGTGAAGTGAACCGCACTGTGCCAGTAATCGAGGAACGGCGCTGCAGTTTTTGCTTTCGGTGTGTTTTCTGACCCCACATCTTCTCCCGCTGACAGGCTGTCCGTTACTCGAGCGCAGCGCGATTTGTAACGCAAATTGTACCTGCGTACTCGCAGCGGGGTTTCAACATCTCATATCAAAATCATCAACATTGGGGCCTGACCTTGGAGGCCAGGATACGATACGACACGCGATTGACAGGACAGAAACACGCGGGCACACGATGCAGTGCAGGAGTTTCTGCTCTTCGTATTGTCTGACGAGAACTGCCTAGAAGAAAGGGATACGTCAGAACACGTAACTGATAGCACTAGCGCAAGTGAATGTTGAGTGACTGCCTTAACCCGGGGAAACGAGCTTGGGCGAGGTCACCTTCCATCCACAAACTTGAATCTTTCAGGCAAAACCCCGTTTTCACATTTCTTTGAACCAACCACACCCCGAAGGCTGTGTGAAGCTCTCTAATCGACTTTCGTGGTGCATCAACTCCCTCAGTGAACTGTGAAAACCCACGGTCAAAGTGCTTTGTCAGCGAGTAGGCAGAAATGGATCAGGAAACCGGAAGTACAAGCTGCGGTGCGCCAAGGCTCAAGACAAGCCGAGACAGCACTCTTCGGGGGTCCTGCGCATACGATAGCGTGTGGCTCTTCCTCCTGCGGACCGCTGGTATAGGCGAGTTGCAACAAGTGGCCCCGCATCTGGCCCACCAGTCTTCGTTTCGAGCTATCAACCCTTTTGGCGCGGGTTGTTCAAAGAGTCGCAACGCAGGTTGAAAAGTTGGAAAGGGGAGGTTCTTCAGGCACCACACGGTACACACACCCACACACTCACACAACCGACATGGCACCTGCCATGCGACTTTGCCTGCTGGCTGCCGCGGTGGTGGTGCAGGTCAATGCACAATGCGCGTTGCCAAGTGGCCTTAGTGGTAACACTCCTGACAAGAACAATCGAAACTTCGTGAATTGCCACGGTCGGTTGCGGCTCTCCGGCATTCGAATGGTCGATGAGTCCGGCAACTACGTGCAGCTGCAGGGGATGAGCAGCCACGGGTTGCACTGGTACCCGCAGTGCTACAGCAAGGATTCGATTCAGTTTTTGGTCGAGCACTGGGGAATCAACGTCTTCCGCGCGTCGATGTATGTCGGGGAAGGTGGTTACGCCACGGATCCGTCCGTGAAGAACAAGTTGAAGGACGTCGTGCAGTGGTGCAAAGAGCTGGGCATCTACGTGATCATCGACTGGCACATGCTCTCACCTGGCAACCCGCTGGACCCTGTGTACTCCGGCGCGTCCGCTTTCTTTGCAGAGGTTTCGAACCAGTACCAGAACGACCCGAATGTGCTGTATGAGATCTGCAACGAGCCCAACTACGTGGACTGGGCTACGGTGAAGAGGTACGCCGATGGCATCATCAACACGATCAGAGCGAATGACCCGAACGGGTTGATTCTTGTCGGGACGCCGACGTGGAGCCAAGAGATTGATAAACCGGCGTCGAACCCTGTAGCCAAGGCGTTCAACGTGATGTACGTCTTCCACTTCTACGCTTGCTCGCACGCTTCGCTGCTGAACCGCGTGAAGCAATACGCGAGCCAGATCCCCATTTTCGTTACCGAATGGGGTGTGACAGAAGCTAGCGGTACCACTGGGAACTGCTTGGATACTTCGATGCAGTTCCTCAGCACGTTCGCTCAGTATGGAATCAGTTGGGTGCAGTGGAACTACGCAGACAAAGACGAAGGATCGGCTGCGTTGACGCCGGGATCCTGCGCAAGTCGCAACTGGGACTCGACGAAGTGTACGGGATACTTCATCAAGAACTACATCAAGCAGAACGCTCAGACGTGTGCGGCCGGCCCCTCTCCTCCTGCTCCGGTGCCGGTGACCAACAGCCCTTCGTCAACACAGACGTGCAGCGACGTGTGGGACTTGCAAACCTGCTACGGCACCGATTGTTGGTCGTGCGGCCAGAGGATCGAATATCTGCAAACGACAGGCATGACGGAGGCGGAGGCGAAGCAACAGATTGGGGCCGGCGAGTTCCCGTCGATCTGTGGTCCGTGTGCGTCTGGTCCTTCAACCCCACCAACGCCTGCAACGCCTGTGCCTGTACCTACGCCGGTACCGACGCCCGTGCCTGTGCCTACACCTCGCCCGTCTTCACAGACGTGCAGTGACGTGTGGGACTTGCAAACCTGCTACGGTACCGATTGTTGGTCGTGTGGCCAAAGGATCGAATATCTGCAAACAGAAGGCATGGCAGAGGCGGAGGCGAAGCAGCAGATCGGTGCCGTCGAATTCCCTTCCATCTGCGGTCCGTGTGCGTCTGGTTCTTCAACCCCACCAACGCCTCCGATGCCTACACCTATGCCTACACCTATGCCTACACCTATGCCTACACCTATGCCTACACCTATGCCTACACCTAGGCCTACGCCCAGGCCTACACCTATGCCTACACCTCGCCCGTCACCACCGGCTTCAGGGGGCACTGCGTGCCTGCTTGTGTGGGATTCGCCCGCGTGTTCAGGTACAAGCTGCCTGAGTTGTGGTGCGAGGATCAACAGCCTGCAAGGGAGGGGCTTGACCGCTACTCAGGCCAGGCAGCAAATCGCCAACGACTTTCCTTCCGTCTGCGGTGCGTGCGCGCCGGTGTGCAGCGACGTGTGGAACTCGGAAACCTGCTACGGCACCGATTGCTGGTCGTGCGGCCAGAGGATCGAATACATGCGAACGTTAGGTATGACGGAGGCACAAGCGAAACAACAGATCGGTGCCGTCGAATTCCCGTCCATCTGCGGTCCATGTGCAGTGTCGTGCGACTCTGTCTGGACAACCATCGCGTGCAGAGGCAACGAGTGCTACTCTTGCGGGTCGCGCATTGAGTGGATGAAGCAGAACGGGTATTCAAACTCGGAATCCCGCCGGTTGGTAGCCGCCGACTTCCCGTCCGAGTGCGGGCCTTGCGCAGTTTAAGCAGGATTCCCCGTCGCAAAGATACTAGCCGCAGCGCTCACGACACCTTTCTCTTTCTCTCTCCCCGGTGGTAGTGTCGCCTTTTCGCAGCGAGGCGACCCTGACGCTGAAATACGGATCGCGATAGGGTTCTGTATTTCCATCGGAATGCCTCAAGGAAATGAATTATTACAGACCGATACGAGCTGCATGGCAACCCCTGTTCAACATGCATGCGCGTGGGGGGCCCACGACTAAATTCAAAGCGAATTTCTTCTTGGTGTCGGTCGCAACATTTGCAAACATGGCTAGCCGTAGTTAAAGTGTATAAGCATACCTACTACCCGCCTCACAGCCTCAACGGTCAACCGGAGACCCTAAAACACCGAACCTCTAAACCACAATAAAGGCGACACTAACATGGGGGAAGAAACATACCGAGACAACCCAAAACGAATCCGACGGAGTCAGAGGCTTAGCGTCGCGAAAAGCTCCAGTGTCTCCCTTCTGAGAATGACGATCGACTTGCACTCTCAATCTCCTGCCTCAAAAGCTGCTGTCAAAAGAAGAGAAGACTTAGGAAGACTGGCTTCTCAAAACATGAAACAACAGTTTTCAACTTGACGCGGGGGGGCGCTCTAACCAAAAATACACCAACGTCGCCACGTGCAAAAAAGTCCGAAGAAAGCAGGAGCGAGTCCGAAGAACGCGTCAGCTACACGCGACGCACCGAAGGACAAGGTGTTTCCGGCTATTGGGAGGTTTTAAGCAGTATTCGCGCTATAACAAGCGGACACGCCGCGCAAGATCTGTCGTTGAAGAAATATCATAAATCCCGTTGCTTTTTCGATGTTCGCCAGGTCTTGTCATTTGTAGGTCCGAAAACGGGTAGCTTCGGACAAATTCTGAGGACGCGATTTGATGCATTGGCCACAGATCGCAACGAAATATACAACGTCCAACGAAGAAGCGCGAATACTAGTATACCGTAATAATATTAGCCCCCGCCATTAGGCGCTCGCGCAGACCCGAGGATGGACCTCGAAGTTTTTACAACGAACAAGTAAAAGAAAAGCAAACAACCCAGGGATGACGTTTTTGGAATACCGACGGACAATGTCCCACCCTGGGGCCGTGGCCGGGGTGGGTGGGTACCCCCCCCCCTAATACTGGTCCATTTTTGGTCCAATTTTGGTCCAATTTTGGTCCAATTTTGGTCCAATTTTGGTCCAATTTTGGTCCAATTTTGGTCCAATTTTGGTCCAATTTTGGTCCAATATTGGTCCAATTTTGGTCCAATTTTGGTCCAATTTTGGTCCAATTTTGGTCCAATTTTGGTCCAATTTTGGTCCAATTTTGGTCCAATTTTGGTCCAATTTTGGTCCAATTTTGGTCCAATTTTGGTCCAATTTTGGTCCAATTTTGGTCCAATTTTGGTCCAATTTTGGTCCAATTTTGGTCCAATTTTGGTCCAATTTTGGTCCAATTTTGGTCCAATTTTGGTCCAATTTTGGTCCAATTTTGGTCCAATTTTGGTCCAATTTTGGTCCAATTTTGGTCCAATTTTGGTCCAATTTTGGTCCAATTTTGGTCCAATTTTGGTCCAATTTTCGTCCAATTTTGGTCGTTCCGCATAGTTGCGCATAGTTGCGCATAGTTGTTTGGGCTTTTCCACATAGTTGCGCATAGTTGCGCATAGTTGTTTGGGCTGTTCCGCATAGTTGCGCATAGTTGCGGATAGTTGTTTGGGCTGTTCCGCATACTTTGGGGTCGTTCCGCATAGTTGCGCATAGTTGCGCATAGTTGCGCATAGTTGTTTGGGCTGTTCCGCATAGTTGCGCATAGTTGCGCATAGTTGTTTGGGCTGTTCCGCATACTTTGGGGTCGTTCCGCATAGTTGCGCATAGTTGTTTGGGCGGTTGCGCATAGTTGTTTGGGCTGTTTCGCATAGTTTCAGGTTGTTCCGCATAGTTGCGCATAGTTGTTTGGGCTTTTCCGCATAGTTTCAGGTTGTTCCGCGTAGTTGCGCATAGTCGTTTGGGCTGTTCCGCATACTTTCGGGTCGTTGCGCATAGTTGCGCATAATGGTTTGGATGATCTTAACACGGGTCCAAAAAAAAACCTCAAAAAAAAAATTCCCGCTGCGCGGGCCAAGAAATCCCCCAGAAAAGATGCCCCAAAAAAAAATTTCCCCGCTGCGCGGGGGAAAATTGGTAGGTAAAAAAAAAATTTCTCGGGATTTCTGGGGGGTGGGTGCACCAGAGGGGGGCCCCACCGGACAATGTCCGTCGGTATTCCAAAAATGTCATCCCCCACACACTTTTTTACCCTTGGCACCAGAAGCGCCGCCTTCTTCAAGCGTAGGACCTTGTAACGTACGGTGAGTACACTGAGTGCCTGGCTCATAGACGACCACTAAAACGAGTGCACTGGTCGATCACTGCCACGTCGGTTGGACCCTTGAGGGGCCTCCAGTACTTCCAGTCTTGCGGGCACTACGCTGTCTTGTGGAGGCAAATTTCGGTAGTTGACCAAACCGCATTTGCGAGCGGGAAGTCATGCTGATTGAATTTGATCGCTACGTAGCTGGAGCCGACTTCAGAGATTGTCCACCTACAAATCGGTATACACGGTAGGAGTACGCCAAGCTTAGAAGGTCTCCAGCGTCTTGTGGAAGCGCTTCAAGCATTCAAAAAATATATGAAGGGATTCAAACAACACTCACGGTACCTGCGAAGAACTGCCTCGTGGTGGGTCGTCTGACACTTGCTGTTGTCGGCGAGAAAACACTGCGGCGCGTCACCAAAGCTGCTTCAGGCAAACATTTCTAAGCAAAACAGCGAAATGCTCGCAAAGTGTGGCACTCATTGATGACTCTCCACCAACTCAAACAAGCGCCTGCCAACGAACCCGACTGCACGTCGCCACCTGCTTGCAGGTTCTCAGCTTACTTGTTGAAGTCCCGTCTGTTTCTGTAAGAGAAGGTAGTCTGCCTGTTCTTGAGGTTGTCCTGACTTCGTAGGACCCTCCCCCGTGGAATGAGTCAAGTCAAGCCGGAAGCTGCACGCCTGGCGGGCTTCAATTCTCTTTCACGTTTTAGCCCTGCGAATGTACTCTCCTCAGCCCATAATCTTTTTTGATCTCTTGCTCGGAGACGCGAGAGCCCAACGGGCTTCTCTCGATCCTGAGACCGCCTCGCTTACAGTGGACTACTACGGCATCTGATCCCCACCTGGTTTAAAGAAGACATTCTTGCCGAATGTTTTTCGCAAGAAGTTCGTCTTCCTGTGCGCAGGTCCAGTCCCGTCCTCCCTTTTCGCTGCATTTCCTCCCGTTCCCATCGGCCCCATTTTGGTATGGCGGCCTCTTTCTTCATCAGCGGTCCAACACCTTTCTACCGCGGGCACGCCCCGGGAAGCTCCCCGGAAACGAGAAGTGGTCTCAGCCCGAACTCTTTCTCTTTTTTTTCTCTCTGAAAAAAGTGATGCGTGGCGGCGACGACCGCAACTGGTGGTGATAAACGTAAACGCAGGCGTCTGACTGGCCCCGCCCGACGAAGGCCGCCCAATGCGCAGCCCCCGGCTGCGTCCATCCGACGCGCGAACCGACGCAGACGCGAAGAAACGAGCGAAGGGTCATCCAACGATGGCTCCGGCCGGGAGGCCACAACGACACCCACTCGTAGGCCGCCTCCGCGGCGGCGCAACAGACGCGTTCCATCTGCTGTGACGTAGACACGGAGTGTGCATAGTGCATTGCTCAGGGTAGTCGAAGGCCTGACAATCACACAAATGCAACATACCCTCCCCCGGGATGACGAAGGCCGGGGAGAGCCGGGGGCAGTGAAGTAACGAAGCCCGCGAACGGTGGGTGGTGACCCCTCCGAACAGCCTCCCTGGCCCTGACCCACGCCTGATGCCGCAACCCCTTAACCCGGGCGGCGGCGCTTTGGCATGAGCCAGGAACCTCAAGGGGAGGAGCGCGAGAGGCATCATCCACGCTTCAAAGGCCCACACACTAATGCAACATATTTACAACTGGTGATAAACGCAAACGCAGGCGTACCGAGCCTATGTGCGATGTGCGAGTAGAGGGGATTGCGCACACGGTCACAGTGAGAGTGGGGATCACTGTCTGACCTTTCTACCTTCAATTCGTTTCAGTCCAGAGGATAGAGATGAACCGGCTTGTGTAGCACATAATACATGATACATAATACACAATACAACTGACCTGTATGCAATATACAATCCCTGTTTCGCCTCAGGTGGAGGAGGTACACCACTCCTGTTAGATGCTGTTCTTTTGTCTGCAAACGTTGTTTGAAAGGGCTTGATTTGGAGCCACCGAATTGTCGTTTTAATTCCAGACTGGGTGCTTCTCTTGCTTTTAGCATCCCCTAGGGCAAGGGCGAGATCAATCTCATCCTCTGTGTTTCTGCTTCGAATTGGGGGGGCAACTGTGTCTTTCTGGCGGTGATAGGTTGCTGCGTATCTATAACCACTCTTTTATGCTTGGCCGGGAGGGTCGTTGTAGAATGGTCCAGAACAGCGTGAACAACCAGATACACCCTATACTGTCGACATCGAACTGACTCAGGCCCTCCGAACACACTCGAAAAGAAATGCACACAACCATCATGATGCTGATTCTCATCTTGATGATGTAGACGCCGTGCGTCGAAGCAGCTGGAGACGAGCGAGACGAGCGGGAACGTTCGCGTCCCACGTCTCTTCCGCTGGCGGAGGGCGTGGAAGTGCGCAAGAGCAGCCTCCGCACCGACGAAGACCACAAAGACCGCCTGGCGACCGCCACCTCGACGCAGAACCCGCTTCGGCGAGAAGGACTGCACATGCTCCGGACATTGGCCCGGAAGTATGCATGCCAGCAGAAGGAGATCGCAGATGAGCACTCCGGCGCCCCCCCCTCCGGCCCCCTTCCCCAGGACCATTCTACAAAGACCCCCCCCCGCCCGGACCATTTTGGTCCAGTGGTTATACAAACAAACATCGAGACACACTTGCCAACGGCGATCCCTTGTCTCGAAGCAAAAACGCAGGAAGAGATTGATCTCGCCCTTGCCCTCCTGTTCTGCATCAACCACAGAGCCATCGCGTCCTATGCGAAGGAAGTGCGCGAACAGCCCCCACCAAAAACAAATCGGCTGTGATAATGCTACCAAAGACAGCAAAGTGTGCAGCTAAAACTCAACAGCTGTTTAAGTTTCTGACAGAAGGCACAAACGTCGTGGTCCCCTACACGATGTTAAAGCAAGCAACAGCCAAAACCGACACAGACCTGCCATCGGTCATTGCGGCCCTCTTCTTCGGAGGGGATGCTGATCGCAAGAGAAGAACCAAGTCGACAAAGCAAATGACCTTTCGGTGCAAAGCATGCGAAGCACATCCATCAAGAGCCCTCATGATGGATATTCCGGAGTACGTCTCCCAGACGACCGAGTTCGTGGACTTCGTGGACTTGGAGTACATGAGTCTGCTTGACCTGTCGGACCCTGACCTGTCGGACCTTGACCTGTCGAACACGATGGTCATTGGGGAGTCAACCGAATGGACTGCTAAGTGCATCAGCTGCGAAGACAAGGGCGCGTTCAAAAGGGTGCAGTACCATCTGCACCCCGACCTCATCTTCAAGATGAATGATGACGTCACAACCAAGATCTTCGAGATGCAGACGATCAACGGAGAGCAGTACGCCTTCGTTGGTGCGTTCTGTCTTTCGCAGGATGGCGGATACGTCGTTAGCACCATCGGGGGTCAGGTGTACCGCTTTCAGGCCAGAACACAGGGAAACGAAACGCACGAGCACCACATCAAACCCACCCAAACAACGTTCGCAGAACAGAAACTCAGCATCCAAGCTGAATGCGTGTACCTCCACCTGAGGCGACACCTGGATTAGCCACTTACAGCTCCGGGCTGCAGTGTTGCAAAGCGAGCACGCCGCAGCACCACAAGCGTAAGTTCGGGCACCCTAAATTTGTGGCCGGAATGGGAGTGAGCGATTTCACCCTCCGGAACTTTTTTGGGAACCACATAGGGGCTCCTAAAAGGCAATAAAAATTGGTAAACCACCCCAGAACCGTATAGAAATGCCTAAAACATACTTTTTGGCTGCTGAAGTGCCCCGAAAAGGCCTTTTTACGAGTGCCCAATTTTTGGACTCAGGGTGGACACCGTTTGGTACCGGTGTTCTTCTTTTTAGGTGACAACCCCCAAAATAGTGACAGCATGAACCGAAGAAGGAAAACAGCACTGCCCAAACCTATGTATTTTTACTCAAAAGACTTTCCTGCGAGTTGGGGATGGTGGGGCTTCGTAGGAGGCATCGACAAGCGACTCAATGAGGTACGGCTTCGTAACGTGCCGCCCCCTCGAGTCCTTGACGTCAGCGCCAGCTTTCGTAGTGGCCTGTGTCGTGTAGCGTGCTACCGCAAGCTGCAGATACCCTGCCCTGAGCTGCTATGTCGTGGCAGCCCTATGAATCCACCGCCGAACCTTTTCGTTCAAGTCCAGTTTTCTATTTTTGTTCAAGCTCAACGTGCGTTGGGGTTAGGTACCAGAGATACACCCCGGTGACCAGTATTGTCTTCCGTGCGTGTGCAATGCGACCCTTTCGGGGTGGTGTACGAAAGGCGAACTTGAATAAAAGACACTGTCGCGTGCATCCCTTCAACAAAAACGTTGGGATCCGGAAAGTCCCACTACGGATGATAGCATCTCATTGTTTTTCTCGGAAAGACATCGAACTTTGTGAATATCGCTCTAGCAGAAGTTCGGGGAAGAGCTGCTGCCTGCGGTGTCAACATCACCTCAGCTTGCGCAAGACCCAGAGAGCCTTTTGGGACGTTGTTAACCATCCAGACGAGCAACGTTCATAGCTGCCTTCCTCCTGGGTGTCGTTCGCCCTTTTGTTGCTTTCATTTGTGGCTGCCTGTACGTGATTGTAGTCTCATCTTTGCATGGTAAACGGTGCTGTCTCCGAAGTAGTCCCGAGCTGCGCGGTCCTTCGTAGTGGTGGCAACCAAGCACTCAGAGAATTGGGCCTGTAGTCAGAAGTTGGAAGAAACTGGACTGTCTCAGCCGCCTCTTTGCCCTCGAGGCCACCCAATGAAATTGCGCCGAGGTGGCGAATGGGGTTGTGACGGCAGAAAGCCCAGCGGAGATAAGTGCGGTGCTCAAGGAATAGTAGATGAAACTACTGCTTCCAAGTCCTGGCGCTGTGCCAAAGCCACGGATGACCCAGATGGCACCGACAAATGTGATGTCGACTACTGCGCATCATGCGCGTTCACTCTTCATTCTCTTGTCACACCGAGTCTTGAAAATTGACCGTTCTGTGAATCAGGGGGTGGGGCGGAATGCAACTCTCCTGAAATACAACTATTGCCGCTAAATGTCACTGGCGCTTTTCCTCCCTGGGTTTTAGGTGAAGTTCTGCTCCTGGTTCTGTTGGCCCGGTTGGGTGTCTTGAAAAGCACTGTTAGCTGGAGCTCTGCAGTCTTCCCCGGGGAAGTAACCGTGGATTTTCCGTCACCGCACTTCTCTATTGCTATTTGGCAACGGTTTCTTGAAAGCTTTCGTGACTTGAGCGTGGCTGTCCGTTTCACAAACAATGTCACTGAATGTGCAACATTTTTTCGCCAACCGATCATTTTTGTCTTGTTATCATTTCTACGCAGGTTTCTGAGGTCCCATCAAAACTCATCCACTTGTCGTCTCATCATTCTGCGCTACTCGGTTTGAGAAGAAAAAAAAAAAAAAAAAAAAGAACTGGACAGTTCAATTGTATTCAACTTGCGATTTTGGGGGGTTTTTCAGAATCCCGGTTTTCATTTGCCTCATCCTTATATTACAATTGAGTTATATTGTAGTTGGCCCCCCCCTGTAGACTCGCTATGGGTGCCATGTACTTCTCTTTCTCGAGATCCAATCTTCAATCAATTCCGTCAACCTTGAACTTTTTTGTGTTAACAATGCATTGTTGGTACTAAAATTAGTAGTTGGCAGCGTACTACCAAAGCAGGTGAGTTCCGCTAGTGCGCACAAACAAAACATCATGCGGCACTGTCATGCGTGTCACGGTGACTGTACAACCTACTACTGTCGTAGTTACATCAATGAACGACTGTTACATCAGTGTAGTGGCCCAAATTTGACCGAAACCCGCTACATCAATGTAATGGGCAGAATTTGACGGAAAACCACTGTTACATCAATGTAATGGCCCAAATTTGACGGAAAACCACTGTTACATCAATGTAATGGGCAGAATCTGACGGAAAACCACTGTTACATCACACTCATTCCACGAAGATGTGTCACAGATTTCGGCTTTTTTCGGACTTCTGCCGAAGATTTCCATCTCAGCAGGTCCGAAAATGGTCGGTTTCGAGATTTTGAGTACACGTTTGAATCCGTTGCGGACAGGGCTTTCCGAATATCTGGTCGGATAAAAATTTTGACCGACCATAAATTGAGGCCGGGTCTCCAAAAAATGGGGTCTAAAATTCGACTTTTTTTTTTCTCGGCATGCAGGAACAGTCAGATTTGACTCGCCACAGAATTCTACGGGGGTGCCGATACGGTCCCGTGACAGAACTACGCGATTCCTCAAAAAATTGGCGGAAAATCCCAGAATTGTGCCTCCTCCTGGCGGAAACGGCGAAAAGGTTTTCGAGAAAAAAAAACACCCAAAGTGGGACTCGAACCGGCGACCAAAAGAGTCATGGATGATTGCACTGACGGCTATGCTACTTGTGTACGTGCCAAAAATCCGAAAATATTTTTCTCTTCCCTCGCAAACCACCAAAATGGTCGCTGGTTCGATTCCTCGGGGCGTCGAGCGTTTTGGAGCTCGTAGTGCGTGTTCTGCTTACAGTGGGGGTCAAACCGCAGACTTCCTGACGGGGCACGCGAACCACCGGAAGGATGGTTCAAATACCGAAAATGAAATCGCCCGCGTTTTTTTCGCCCGTGGTCTAACGGGTAGCACGCCCACTTGTGGTTCTGGGGGTACTTGGTTCGATTCCTGCGAGGAGTGTTTTTTTTTTTTTGAGGACCGAAAATCGGCCCAAAAACGTCTAAAGTGCCATCTGGGGGGTCAGATTTTTGGCTACATCGAGTTCCAAAAAGGTGCCGATACTTGCCGTGGATAGCTCTTTCCATCCCAAAAAAAAATTTTCGCCCTGATACAACATGATGATGATGGTACAACACCAACTGTAGGGTGGAAGAGAGGGTGCGTAAAGATGTCGGCATCCCCCGCCGACGAGGGCGGCGGGGACAAGGACACGGAGCCCGCCGGGAGCTCGAAGAAGCGGACGAAGCGCGCGCGGATGTCGCCCCGGCCCCTGCAGGCGATGTCGGCGAGCGACCGGAACAAGTCGAGCCGGCGGCGGCGCGGCGTCCCGATCCTGTCGCTGCTGCCGCCGCTGGCGGAGATCCCGGAGAAGCGAAAGGTGTTCAAGAAGGGCGGCTCCACCAACGTCTACTTCTTCGCCGACGTGCTGATCATCAAGCAGCACAACCCCCGCCACGTCCTTCCGAGGAAGAAGGCAAAGCGCGTGCTGATGTGCACAGCCCGCCGCATCTACATCTGCTCCCCCAAAACAGCGCGCATCAGCCGCGAATACAGCATCGACGACCTCCTCGGCCTCGTCCTGTCCGACGAAGGCAAGCTCGGCCTCCTCTTCGCGGACGAAGCCCGCGCCAGTGACCTCACCGAAAACCCGCTGGACCTCCTCGTCAGGTTCCCCCACCAGGCCGTCTTGGACAAGGCCATCAGGACCCTCATGCAGCTGTACCGAGCAAGGTACGGAGCTGACAGAATGCTCGAAGTATACCGCCTGCGGCCCGGGTCGCATTTGACGGACGTCCTGACCCTCGGAGATGGGGCCAGGGAACACGCCTTTTTGGAGCACCTGGAGGCGGTTTCGCAAGAGGAGCTTGGCAGCTGGTCGGACTCGGAGATAGACGCCGAGTCGCAGGTGTCGCACGGGTCACCGAAGTCGGCGGCGTCTCCGTACGGCAGGCAGCGGTCGCCGGCGTCGACGTTCGTGCCGCCGCCGTCGTGCTCGCCGTCGTCTTCGTACTTCTCGCGGAGTGCGTCGGTGTCGCAGAGGGCCTCCCGCCGCTCGTTGCGCGGCAGGTCCCTCTCCAGCCGTTCCATGGCGGTATGCCTCGGCAGTGTCCCGTACAACTCTGGGCTTCAGGCGGGCTGGGCACGCCCTGATGCAGGGGCTCACAAGAAAAAGCGGATTGAGAGGGAAACCCTGAGAAAACAAGAGTTTTTCGTTTGACCGCTGTAGTATTCAAGACCCTAAAACACCGCTAGAATTTTAAGAAAAGCCTCGGGCAAAACCCGTCTTGACATTCCTTTCTCCAATACCTCAGAGTCGGTATTATTTCGAAGACGACATGACGTACGCAGACCTGACGAGGAAGTGCGACGACTTCGAGATCATCGTCGCGGAGCTGAAAGGCGAGGTTACAGGGCTGCGGGAGTCGCTGGAGCACGTCGAGCAGCTGCGGAACGACGGCGCGTACCAGATGCAGCTGCTGCGGCAGCACTTCGAGAGCACGCGGCAGCGGGAGCTGGCGGACCAGGTGCACGCGCTGACGGCGGAGGTCGCGAGCCTGCGGTCGGAGAACGCGTCGCTGCGCCTGCGGCTGGCCGAGGACCGCGCCCCGCCGACGACGCTGGTCTCGCGCGAGGTCATGGCCCGCAGGAGCTCCGCCGCGTCGCCGCCGCTCTTCGCCCGCCGCCAGCAGTTCCCGCCGCCCAGCCCGCAGCAGCGGCACCGGGAAGTATGCATCCGCACGGTTCCCTCCCCACCTGTATGTTTCTATTAACATATTCTTCGAAGACGACTTGATGCTGGCATCAAACATGCAGGAGAGGCAGACAGTACTGCCTAAAGACTAAGATTTCCAGCCTCTTCTATGCAACATCTTCTTCGAATGAGACTTGGGTGCTAAGCATCAGACATGCATGTCTCTCTAAACACTAAACTAAGAGTTTCCGAGCCTATCGACTATTGCAAAGAGGTACGATAATAGCTCCATCTGAGCCAATACCACTTTTACGGAATCCGGGGGGCGGAGCTTGGCAGCACGTCGAGCAGCTGCGGAACGACGCGCGTACCAGATGGGCAGCACTTCGAGAGCACACGGCAGCGGGAGGTGCCGCGTTCCACCGCCCGACAGAGCCCAAGCCTGAACTGGTGTTCTACGGATATCCGGAATGTGGCGCAAGCTGCTTGGGGACACAACTGGCGTCGAGTGGAATGGGGTATCCACAGAGGGGTGAGAGTCCCGTATTTCCTCGACGAGCCATGTTGGTTACCTCCTTGCTAGCACGAGTCGCTCAGTTTGGGAATGCTGAGCGAATCTAATATCGGCAGGTAGCCCTCTGCTACAGACCGCAGCAGCGGCACCGGGGAGTTTGCATCGGTCTCCTTCCCACCTGTGTCTTTCTATTCACATATTCTTCGAAGAATACTTGATGCCAGCATCAAAGAAATAGATAGTACGGCCTAAAGACTAAGATTTCCCCCATCTTCTATACAACGTCTTTGGTGTTTGGAGCAAACAAAAGAACGCGAGAAAAAACACCCACAGCGAGTATTCGACCTCGAAGTCATGCGAGAGCGACAGGGTTCGATCATCCCCAAAACGCGATGAACAGCATTGGAAACTTTTAAGTACACGGACCACGCGGATCTGCATCGCGATGAACAGCACATCCTTCTGGCTCTCAGAACCGGCTGCCTGACATGGTGTACTGGCAGGAACCAGTGCGGAGTCGTGTGGCACTCGAGACGCGACCGTTTCGTTGGTCTTGAGATAAGGCCGCGCTGCGTCTAACGCATTGGGTGCGTTCGACTCTGGCAGGCAGATTTCGCACAACCCGGACGATGCAACACAGAGCAAGTTCACACAGCAAAGCGAGTTTCGATTCTGAAGTCTCACAATGCACTAGCAGGCTACCTTGATATGGTATGACGGTGGTGTGACACTGGAGCGCTTGTTTGTCGCTGAGTTTCGGGGTTGTGTCCAGCGTACTGAACAGGTTCGACTCCCGCACGCAGTTTCGTATCCCAAGATGCCGATTCGAACAAGCGAGCGTCGATTCCGAAGTCCCGCGACAGTCTGAGACCGTGATGACCTCGTCCAGTGCTCTGTCAAACCCGAAGGATTCATCGAGTCGCGCGCCCTTCTCGTGAATTCACCGACGTTTTCCTTCACCCCCCGATCCAGGGCCAAGCAGCCCACCTTGGGGGTATACTCAGTTTGTAGCAGAATTAGAATCGCACCTGTTCCCCCGTCTGTTTCCAGTGCACTTCTGCGGAGTTTTGTGTTTTCCTCGAATCCGCACAAACTCGAGCGAGCCACGCAAATCGGGTATGCGCCAAGTTGGTGAAGGTGGCGCATTGTCGTTCTCCGATTTCTTCTGCTATGATGCTGGGTGTGTCAACTCCCCACTCCTTTTTGTAGAAGTATTTGTATTGCCCAAAATCCACTTAGTTCCCCGCCCAGTTGTTGATAAGAGTTGAGTAACGCAGCCACAAGCCGCCCTTGCACCGCACGAAAGAAAGTGGCAAAAGAAAGAAAAGAAAATATTTGTAGGAAATCCTCGAGGCCGCCAGTTGCGAATTCCAAAAGAAGGAGCAAGACGCGCTGAAACCCCACGCAAACACCAGGCAAACCTGGCAAACCCGGGGGTTTGGTTGCCGCGTGTCAAGCGTTCGGCAAGAACAGAAGAAGAAGAAGAGAAGAACAAAGGCCGCTCCTGGTCCAGGAACGTGACGGTCAACCACAGCTTGCAAGGCTTGAGTCGGAGGCAGCACAGTGCCACAACCCCGTCCGCTCTGCCCTGTGACCGTCTCGACGAGCTTGTGTTCAGCGCAAGCGCCAAGCCCCAAGGTGCGCCAAGCCTTGATGCTTTAGTTTGGGAAATCGGTAGCACTTGACCCGTATGCCCGTGGCTCTGCAGTACCGCCGAACACGTGAAGCTTGGCTCCCGTGTAGCAGGCTTTCCCTGGAACCGGCAAGAACAGAAAATAGGGATCCAACTTCATTTTGCTGGCGCTTCCCTTCTTCCCACCGTCGCTAATTGGCACCCCGAGTGTTTCGGCGCCGAAGCTTCACCAGCCTCGGTTGACACCATTTGTGCTCTTAACCATGGTTAAGAAGACGACTGAAAGCAAAGCCACAAATACAGCTCAAAGCATCTGCAGAATAACACGAAAAGCCTCCACGTTTTCACATTATCTTTCTGACTAGCTTCCTTCTATCCTCCCCCTACCCGCGACGTGCCTTGGCTGTCCTTCTCTAGCCCGATCGTTCTTGTACGTGTACACAATAAGACTGCTGCACCTTTGCTTGCTCCTCACCGTTCACTGCCTGCCAAAGCCCGCTTTTTGCTCGCGGTGGCGAGCCGTTGTCGCAACGCATGGTACGCGTGCCGGCCGTTCGTACCCAGTGGTCGCCACACATGGATCCAGATGCGCCAGGTTCAGCGCACCCGTCAAAGCAAAACCAGCAAGCACTAGAAGTCGAATCTTGCGTGCCGGGCAACTCCTGTACAGCCACAGGATACGGAGCAAGGATGCTTGCAAGCAAGATTCGACGTACCGGCGTGATGGTAGCAGAATTCTCGTGAGCAGAATTCGACGTACCGGCGGTCTTTATTTGTTGATCGTGCAAGATCCTCATATCAGTATCCTGCTTGCTGTGCAAGTTTATGTGAAAGCAGTGAATGACCTCGACGTATCATTTGACATACCGACGGCCGTGTCAACGAAGGAGGTTGCAAAGCAGATATTGCCAAGCCTCAGACGAAGTTCAGTTTAGGCTGAAGGCAGACAGCAGTAAAATCGCACATAACGTCAGCGAAAGCCCTGGTCATCAAGACCCTGTTGACCAGTATTTGCGTCTTACCCTCATGACCGATTCGGTCCGGCTGCCAAGCGCACACCTCCACCAAATCACCACTTCTTCCAGCAGAGAAGGGGCAGCGGGGCACTCCTCCCCTCCGCCCGCTTGTGTTCGGCGTGATGAGCTCCGACGGGTCTCCCCTACAGCCCGCTCGGCGGGGGCGCGAAAAGCAGCGGTACCACGCTGACGGCCGCAGGTAGCATTTTCCCGTTCCTGCCGCTGTTTATCACAGTGAATCACGGTCCACCACGGTCTATCAGGTCCATCTCTAGTCCCTAGAGCTGCATCGAATTGGTGCTGTGTTCTTCGGTCTATCACAGTCTCATCAAGAGGGGATGCACCGGCTCAGTTAGATATCATCCGTTGCTTCCAACGTGCTGAGCACGTGTCAAGGCTATTTCTCTTCGTTGCCTCGGCGGGGTTGTCATTGGGCCATTTGTGTACGATGTGGCGGCCGGTTCTCTCGCACCTGCTCCGGAATCGAACCCTATTTCCCCGCTACCCGTTACAACCACGGTAGGCCACTACACTACCGTCCTGATAGCTGATAGGGCAGAGGCTCTTGGGCTTGCACCGACTTGGAGTCGTGTGCCATCTTTCGATTGACCTGTCTCATCAACACACGCTTCGGCCTCCGGGGATGGGTTTGTGTGCTCTTGCGGGCTGGAAGTCTGACCACAGCAAAGTCAGACTATACGCTCGAAGGGTGGGTCGAGTTAGGCTAAAGTCAAGCTGGAGTCAAACTAAAATCAGCGAAGCCCGCTCACCAGTCACATTCTAGTCATGCCTGTAGTCTGGCCAGATGGCCAGACGTAAAAGCTCATTGTGTTCCCCAGTTGCCCGCGCACGCCCCAACACACCTGTCGCAGGCTCTGTGCAGGCGGTGTCGTTATACGAAAGACTGAAGGCGCGCCACAAATCCTCCTCATCTCTTCCACGTACAACGACGACTGGACGCTTCCCAAGGGAGGCTGGGAAACTGATGAGGTATCTGTCGGATTTCCCCCCCCCCAGCGCCTCCACGAGTTTACTTCGCAGATTGCCACCGCAAAAAAGAAGAGAAGTCAGCGCTGCCTAGCGAGTCGCCAGTCACAATCAGGGCGAGTGCCCTGAGTTTTTTAACTGATTGCTCAGACACGGTTGTAGGGGCCTTCTCCCCGTGACGGATTCGCCTGTGCTCTAGCAGCACGGGTTGTCCTGGCAGTAACGAGCTACGAACAGCCGCCTGACTAACCAGACTCGTGTCTGCAGACACTCAGGTTCCGCGCTGTTGATGGTTCGCCTTATGTGTCCGTGGCTAAAAGGACCGAAACACGGCACAGACGGGACCAGTGCGGTGTTGAGCACATATCCATTCCAAGCACGTTCTTGCAATCCCCCCAGTGCCTCCACATTCATTCGATTTACGTGGGGATACTCCTGTTGTTTCCGAGGGAAACTTCGGAGAAGTGCGTCGCAGTCCTTCCGGAAAATGCGGAGCGGGGGCTGAAATTGTAAGACGATAGAAAAGCGAACTACCCTCGGAACCTTACCACCCGCCTGCTTTTCCCAGCCTCCTACCCTGCTGAGAAAGCGCCTCGACCGTTGGATCGGAGACAGAAGGCCACACTACGGGAACTAATCCGGGGATCGGTCCTCCTCTCCACTTCGTCTTCGATCGCTGGAGCTGACCTGCGTGCGGAAGGACTGAAGCAGAGACCACTCCTTTCTCCGGAGTTACGGATCCAGTTTGCCGAAGGACTGACACTAACGCCGGGTGCGAGCCAAAAAGCATGGCAAGTGTATGAATGTATCAGAAAGGTTCAGCCTGTCAAAGGACAACTTCCATTGGCGACTTCCCTTACCGGGCCAAAGTCTCTTGTGTTTTATCCTGGTCACGCGCTTTCCCCAGGCAGTATCCCATTGCATCATCAACAACAGACCGTCGAGGAGGCGGCGATGAGGGAAACTCGCGAAGAGGCTGGCGTTGACTGTCAGCTGGGCCCATCACTCGGAGAGTTCGAGGTGATCTCTTCGAAAGGCAACAAGAGCTTGTGGACGATGTTCGTCCTGCACGAGACTGCCATGCACGACGACTGGGCGGAGTCAACGAGGAAGCGCAAGTACTTCACCATGGAGGAAGCAAAGGCAGCTATCCGCGCCAACACGCTCCCGGTTCTCCTCAAAGTCGAAGCGATCGGTGCTCTTGGTTGAGTGCCTTTCGAAAGCCGGGCTGGCTACACGTTTCCGGCTCGTCCCAACGCAACGTCAGTACTCTCGCAAAGCGCTTGCGTTTGGTCGCCGACGTCGGGAAGAACGCCATTCCGGCTCTCCTCAAAGTCGAAGCGATCGGTGCTCTTGGTTGAATGCCTTTCGAATGCCGGGCTGGCTACACGTTTCCGGCTCGTCCCAACGCAACGTCAGTACTCTCGCAAAGCGCTTGTGTTTGGTCGCCGACGTCGGGAAGACCGCCATTCCGGCTCTCCTCAAAGTCGAAGCGATCGGTGCTCTTGGTTGAGTGCCTTTCGAATGCCCGGCTGGCTACACGTTTCCGGCTCGTCCCGACGCAACGTCAGTACTTTCGCGAAGCGCTTGCGTTTGGTGGGAAGACCGCCATTCCGGTTCTCTCACCACAAAGTCAGGGGGACAAGCCGGCGAACTGATTGCTCAGCGTCTGGTTTGCGAAGCGAGTGACGCTGTTGCAGTCAGCCACTTGACACTGCGAAAAACGCAAGGCTGGGGGGGGGACCCTCGTACGTATTCTCGTCTTCGTAGGGTGCCCTTTTTCTCCTTCCGGTGCCCGTCCCGACAAGCTCCAGGTGTCGGACGCCACGATCCCGTTCGTGAAGAACCAGTGAAGAACAGTGTGCAGTGGTGCAAAGAGCTGGGCATCATCTACGTGATCATCGACTGGCACAAACCCGGCAACCCGCTGGATCCGTTGTACTCCGGCGCGAATCAAGAGCTTCATGCCGTCAGGCGACCCCTCCGACCAACAAACCCGTGTTGCGAGTGGCGACAGACACGGTTGTAGGGGCTTTCTCCTCGTGACGTAGTTGGCCGTCTCGTAGCATGGGTGATAGTTGCTGCGACGAGCTACGCCACCCGCTGTCCTGCCTGCAGACACTCTGGTTCCGTGCGGATGATGGTCCGCGTTGTGTGCCCGTGGCTTTCGCAGGACCACATAACCATTCCAAGCACGTTCTTGCAATGACCCCTTTCCCCGTGCAGAGTGTGCAACGCGCAACTCGAACGTCAGCCGTGGCAACTGCTTCGTGAGCCCCGTGATCCACGATAGAAGTCGTTGCTTTCTACCCCACGTTTTTGCTGGTCTGCCGGATGAGTGCCGATGCAATGAGCGAACCTGGCGTACGGGATAAGCCGGCAGCCACTGCTTAACGGCTGTGCATGCTGGTCCATGCGGTCCATGTACTTACTTTACCACGTGGGCGGCTCTGAGATTTCCCCCTTCAGGTGACACCACTGTTTCACCTATAACCATACCTGATCATGATCCTTTGCCAATTTACCACCTTTACGGGTTTACCACGTGGGCGGCTCTGAGAATTTCCCCCCTCAGGTGACACCACTGTTTCACCTATAACCATACTTCAGCTGTCTTTCAGAGCGGAAGGACACTAACCCGTGTCCACGAAAACAGACAGAAAGATTCTGCCCCCCGGGCGAAGACATTCAGCATCTGTGCTGTGGCAGGCCCGCGCCAGCTAGCACTGCAAGATGGACGGCGCAATGGAGAAGCTGACAACCTTTGACTCTGTCCCCGCCCCACTTGCCTTGCCTTCGGGGAGGAGTCCAAGGACCCAAAAGCAGGGTGTCGGAAACTGTTGACGACTGGTGGGAGTACTGCTTGGGTATATATCATGCAGGTGTGTCTTTTCAAAACGCTCCGATGGCCCCCAAAACGCACGTTGCATCGTTGCAGGAAATCATGGGTTTTTTTCTTTTTTTTCGTAATAACAATTAATTGTAAACACGAAAGAGAACGCTGGCAGCGTGTTTGGGAGAAGTTTAGCCTACCGATCATATTCACTCACTATCACTCACTAACAGGCTAAACCTTCCCCGGCACGTACAAACAAAACGTTGCATCGTTGCATGATCGTTGCTCACTATGGTAGGCACAGGGCAACCATGCAACGATGCAGTGCAACGATGTAATGCAACGATGTAGTGCAGCGATGTAGTGCAACGATGTAGTGCAGCGATGTAGTGCAACGATGTAGTGCAACGATGTAGTGCAACGATGTAGTGCAGAGATGTATTGCAACGATGTAGTGCAACTATAGGACACCATGCAACGATGCAATGGTTGGTTGGTTCAGTATGTTGTTGCAACTACCTGTGATGATGATGATGATGAGCTGGCGTGTCGGCTGATGAAGCCAGTGACAGCGACGTGAGCGACTCTTCGGTGGATGACACTTCTTCGGCAGACGACGACGATTCATCTCTTGATGAGAAACCTCTTTCGCAATCGCGTGTTCCCGTGCAAGCCCGGCCTCCAGAAGTGACCCCTGCACCAGTGAATACAGAGCCAGAATCGTTGCTGACCCAGGCATCTGCACCAACCGCAAAGATAGGAAAAGTGCGAAAGGCCGCTGCTGCTGGTCTTTGGCTTCATGGTAGGTGACTATCCGCCAAGAAGACGTGTACTAGTAATTATTCGTCTTTGGGCAGTATGCAGATACTTTTTTGTATAAGCACATGCTTTGTAGGAAATGCTTGAGGAGACTGCCAGTTGCGATAGATCAAAGGAGGTAAATGTGCTGTAGCCCACGAAACACAGGTAACCCTGGGTTTAGTGGCGGGCGTAAGCGTTCAACAAAAAAGACCCCCTTTGGGAGGTCACATTTTTACCTTACCGGGGAAAATCCCCGGTGGTGTCAGCCAAAAGGTCGAAGGTCCCCCCCCCCCCCCGGTGGGTTTTTTGTTTGAAAACCCACAAAATGTGCATCCAACTTTTTTTTTGCCCCATTGGACAGTAGCCCAGTCGCAAGATCACCGCCTTCGAGGCCGACGGTGCACGGTTCGAATCCCGCAGCTGGCATTTTTCTCGAGATCCAATCTTCAATTAATTCCGTCAACCTTGAACTTTTTCCCGGGCGACTGTACAACCTACTACTGCTACTCCGTCACGTCCGTACTGTAGTCCTACAACACCCCAAATCCAGCCTGTCGTTGCATCGAGTCGTCGCTGTCAGTTGGCGCCACCACCTTGATGACAATCCCACCTTGACTTTTTGCACCGCACTTTCTAGCGTTATTTCGTGAGTTTCCCCACCCGGACTCCGCCGACCAAGGAATCCTGGTGTTCATTTTGTCGATAGAAGGCACTCTCGACGAGTCTCGTCAAGTCTCGAACCAGCTGAATCGAGGAATCCAGTTGAGCCTTGAGCCTCGAACTTGAGCTTAAATGCCTCCCGTTTCCGTTCCGAATCGAGGCTCTCGGATTCGGGACGGAAGTTTCATTTGGCAGTAGCTGAGTTACAGTGAGTAACCGTCATCAAGACATGGGCGTATTCAGTCTGACAGTCATCACACCGTCATTCAGTTGCGACCCGGCCTACCGTCGTATCAAGCATTCAAGTCTCATCAACAATCAAGTTTGGATGAACTTCTTCTTCGCAATATTCACGTCATTGGAAGCTTGCCAGAATGGGAAGTCAGGGAAAGGACGAAGGAGATCCTGATTCAGGACTGAAGAACACGTTGAGTCAGACTCAGAGAGAGC
The DNA here is from genome assembly GCA_030068145.1 of Diplonema papillatum. Taxonomy (NCBI): domain Eukaryota; phylum Euglenozoa; class Diplonemea; order Diplonemida; family Diplonemidae; genus Diplonema; species Diplonema papillatum. The sequence goes on from JAPJBO010000307.1 coordinate 41,587, forward strand.
GGTCCGCAGCGGATGACACTGTGACACTGACAGTGTCACACAAAAAAAAAAGTGCGCTGACACCACACGCGGCCGATGTCATGGGCCGACATGGGTTGGATGATGGGTCGTCCACTCCAGACCATGATGGGACAGACGATTCGAGGGAACGTCACAAGGCTACACTATCTATAGGCCGACCAAAGCAGCGACAACGTCAACAATCAGAACTTCTCACGGAAGTCAGTTGCAATGGCATGAGACCATCGCTGGTTGGCGTGACGTAGCAGTCTGAGCAGACCTTTTCAACGACGTTTTGCTCGAGAACAGCTTCGATGAAGAGATGTGCAGAAAATAGACCCGGGGGTAGTAGGGAAGTTCATAAAACAACGCTGTCACGTCACGTGCGCACGCTCATTCGAAATCCTGCCACTCGGAGTCCTGACTCTGGCCCTGAGTCTGGGAGTCGGCAGGGTCGGTCTTCGGGACATGGAACCTTGCGTCAGGTTGTGCCTCCAACTCTTGGAGCAACCCCACAACTCTGTCCCATGCCGCGAGAAGGCAGCTTACCACCAGACCCTTTTCTGTCCCGACGACGTTGTTGGGAAGTTCAACGCTCGCTTTCCTTGCCAAACCACACAACTGCGGCTTTGTCCAAAGCGAGAGCCGTGCTTCCCTACCCTTGTCGGTGTCCGGTGCCTGCTTCGCGATGCGGACGTGGGCGCGCCACAAAGGAAGTTTCGACTTCGTACGGAGCTGATTGAAGCTCAGGTAGTGCCCCTTCTCCCCGGGTCTTGGGACGTCGGTGTCCTTCTCGTCGGTACCCTGAGGCTCCAAGTTCTCGTTGCCGCTGTCTTCGTCGGTATCGACACCGCTAGCCTGGGTGAGCTCCGCCGCGTCGCTTCGGCCCGAAGATTCGCCGAAAGGATGGGCGTCTTCCTGCGACGGAGGCGCTGGGTGCTGGGAAGCCGGATGCAGCGACGCGTGTGCGCTGTCGGGCTCGTTCTCCGGAATGGGGGTGTGGAACAACCCCGAGGTCGTTTCCTGCATTGACCTGTGCAGAAAGAACGGTGCACGCAGCGGAGGGATGCTCTTGCAATGCGCACACTCCCTTGTTGCGTTCGGGCCCTCGCACCGCCGGAAGATCACAATGTTCTTCCTTCGGTCCATGTGACGACACATGAGGCGGTACTCTGGCATGATTGCAGCCAGGTCCGGGTCATCATTGATGACCTTTCTCGACGACGAGAGAAACCGCTGCAGGTCCTCGTAGTCCGTGTAGATCCGCCGACGGCGGTCATACACAGGAGCCGCAGCCGAGGCGGCAACAGCGAGACAGGCAGCGACTGCGGCTCGGATGCTGCTGGGTGGTGAGTCGCATTTTTCAACCACCGAGGCCAGCGTCGTCATCAAAGACGCCACCACAGAAGCAAGGACAACAGCAGGTGGACTGGGAGCGCCCTTCTTGCTTTTCCTCCCCTTCTGTCGTACCTCCGGAGGAGCAGCCCAATCAGTCGGTGCAACGGCGGTGCACTTGAAGGTCAGGCGCTCCGTGTCGAAGGTGAACCTGGAACTCATCGCCTCCATGGCTGTGGAGTGCATCTTCCTGTTCTCGTGCTGCGTGGACTTCGGAGCCGATCCGAATGTGCAACCTGACAGCTTTTTGGACAAGTGCGACATTGCCCTTTCGACGGGGTTGTACGCACTGTGCCCAGCTGCGTACGTGACGCACACCAGCGCATCGAGACGAAAGTCCCGAAACAACCGCCACAAAGAGAAGGCGGTTGTCATCGAGGACGGGGCGTAGTCGCAGGCGTTGTCCGAAATTACGCAAACGACGGGCGGAACGCACACCCTTTCCATCAACACGACCCGAGTGTCGTTGACGTTTGTCTGGCTGCTCGTGCGGGAGTACTTGGTCGACCGCAGGAAGATCCCAACAACTTACCCTTGATGGGGACACCTCAAAACGTGGTGGAAACACTTTACCATGGATGGGGACACCTCAAAATGCGGTGGAAACACCTTACCCTTGATGGGGACACCTCAAAATGCGGTGGAAACACCTTACCCTTGATGGGGACACCTCAAAACGTAGTGGAAACACCTTACCATTGATGGGGACACCTCAAAATGCGGTGGAAACACCTTACCCTTGATGGGGACACCTCAAAACGTGGTGGAAACACCTTACCCTTGATGGGGACACCTCAAAATGCGGTGGAAACACCTTACCCTTGATGGGGACACCTCAAAACGTAGTGGAAACACCTTACCATTGATGGGGACACCTCAAAATGCGGTGGAAACACCTTACCCTTGATGGGGACACCTCAAAACGTAGTGGAAACACCTTACCATTGATGGGGACACCTCAAAATGCGGTGGAAACACCTTACCCTTGATGGGGACACCTCAAAATGCGGTGGAAACACCTTACCCTTGATGGGGACACCTCAAAATGCGGTGGAAACACCTTACCCTTGATGGGGACACCTCAAAACGCGGTGGAAACACCTTACCATTGATGGGGACACCTCAAAATGCGGTGGAAACACCTTACCCTTGATGGGGACACCTCAAAATGCGGTGGAAACACCTTACCCTTGATGGGGACACCTCAAAATGCGGTGGAAACACCTTACCCTTGATGGGGACACCTCAAAATGCGGTGGAAACACCTTACCCTTGATGGGGACACCTCAAAATGCGGTGGAAACACCTTACCATTGATGGGGACACCTCAAAATGCGGTGGAAACACCTTACCCTTGATGGGGACACCTCAAAATGCGGTGGAAACACCTTACCCTTGATGGGGACACCTCAAAATGCGGTGGAAACACCTTACCATTGATGGGGACACCTCAAAATGCGGTGGAAACACCTTACCATTGATGGGGACACCTCAAAATGCGGTGGAAACACCTTACCCTTGATGGGGACACCTCAAAATGCGGTGGAAACACCTTACCCTTGATGGGGACACCTCAAAATGCGGTGGAAACACTTTACCCTTGATGGGGACACCTCAAAATGCGGTGGAAACACCTTACCCTTGATGGGGACACCTCAAAATGCGGTGGAAACACCTTACCATTGATGGGGACACCTCAAAATGCGGTGGAAACACCTTACCCTTGATGGGGACACCTCAAAATGCGGTGGAAACACCTTACCCTTGATGGGGACACCTCAAAATGCGGTGGAAACACTTACCCTTGATGGGGACACCTCAAAACGTGGTGGAAACACTTTACCATTGATGGGGACACCTCAAAATGCGGTGGAAACACCTTACCCTTGATGGGGACACCTCAAAACGCGGTGGAAACACCTTACCCTTGATGGGGACACCTCAAAACGTAGTGGAAACACCTTACCATTGGTGGAAACACCTTACCATTGATGGGGACACCTCAAAATGCGGTGGAAACACCTTACCCTTGATGGGGACACCTCAAAATGCGGTGGAAACACCTTACCCTTGATGGGGACACCTCAAAATGCGGTGGAAACACCTTACCCTTGATGGGGACACCTCAAAACGTGGTGGAAACACCTTACCCTTGATGGGGACACCTCAAAATGCGGTGGAAACACCTTACCCTTGATGGGGACACCTCAAAATGCGGTGGAAACACCTTACCCTTGATGGGGACACCTCAAAATGCGGTGGAAACACTTTACCCTTGATGGGGACACCTCAAAATGCGGTGGAAACACCTTACCCTTGATGGGGACACCTCAAAATGCGGTGGAAACACTTTACCCTTGATGGGGACACCTCAAAATGCGGTGGAAACACCTTACCATTGATGGGGACACCTCAAAATGCGGTGGAAACACTTTACCCTTGATGGGGACACCTCAAAATGCGGTGGAAACACTTTTCCCTTGATGGGGTCACCTCAAAATGCGGTGGAAACACTTTACCATTGATGGGGACACCTCAAAATGCGGTGGAAACACCTTCTCATTGATGGGGGTTTCTCCGCCGGGTACTCTACAAGACGTATAAGCCCAGACAAGCCCTGTTAGGTTGTTAGTACCGTACCGTTTGGGCGGGGGGCTGCGCCCCCCGAACCCCACCATCTTTTAAAGAAGATTTTTGAGGATTTTTGATCAAACTTTCGGAGAACGATGCTGTAGTTTTGCCTGCGGAAAAGAGCTTGGAAGGGAATCGAACCTGGGGGTACGTACAAGCTGGGGGGAAATAATTGCCCGCGCCTTCAAAATTATAAAAGGTGGTAGCCGTACCCCCCCCCCCCTGGTTCCAGTGGGAAATTTTCCCGGTAAGGTAAAAATGTGACCTCCCTTTGTAGTTGTATTGTTTTCTCCCCCTCTAGCCTCCTTCGAAATGAGCACAAGGCAGTCCCTCGAGTATTTTTTTGCATCGTTACAAGAGGGTCCCGGCCGCCGAGAGTTAGGGATATGTGCGCCCCCAAAAAAAAATTTTGGAAAAAAAAAATAATGCTCAACTTCCTCAAAAATTACCACAGTTTTTGTTCCAAATTTTAAAATTCAAAAAACCCAATTTTTTTCCGGAAATTTTTTTTGGCTATTTCCAAAAAGACCCAAGGTTTTGACATGATATGTAGGCCACACTTCGCTGCTACCTACTCTCAGCCATGAACTTTTCCACACACACGCGGACACACGCAAATCCAGCGGTCAAAGGATCAAGCAAATAAATGGCGTGAAAGATCAGACGCCCCTTGCGGGCGTCGGCGGGTTGGTGCCAACATGTACCGTCGCACAGCCACGCTCACCGGGTGGTTGAAGGCGGGGAGGGAGTTCGGAGGTTGTTCCCGGCACTACGGGTGCTTCCGGGGGACCCGGCTGATCTTCTTCGACACGAAGCAGCAGCGCAACACGGGCGCCGCGGCGGAGAAGCTGCAGAGGCGGCTGCAGGACATGAAGATCGCGCGCGAGCTTGAGGGCATCAGCGACGCCGCTCTCGTGAAAAAACACGACGAGCACGCGGCAGCGCAGGTCCTGGCCGTCGTGCGCCGGGTGTTGCATGCTGGCGGGGAGGACGTGAAGCAGCAGAGCTACAACGCCGCCATAAAAATCGCAGCGAAACACGGCGACCACCGATACGCCCTCGACCTCTTCGAAGAGATGGTGTCTAGGCGTATACCGCCGATGGACGACAGCGTGGAGCACGTCTTGCGCGCATTCACGAAGACGAAGGGCTTCGCGGGCCCTGCCCTGGACTTTCTCGAAGCCGCGAAGCGCAGAGGGTATAGCCCGAGGCGGAAGGCTTGGGTGGAGATAATCAAGCTACACGCCATCAACTCGGACATGCCGCGCGCCAGGGACGCCGCGACGGAGCTCATCGCACGGGGCCACAAGCTCGGCGCCGATGGGCACCATGCTTTGCTGTTGGGTTGTGCCTCTATCAAGGAAGCGACCCCCATCGTGGAGAGCATGCGCATCGACGGCGGCGAGCTGTCGGACACCACCGTGCAGCTCCTGCTCCGGGTTTGCGTCAGGAACAACGAAACAGCAGTCGCCGAACGCCTCCTAGAAAAGGTATGCACGGGTGCTTCCCCTAGGATTGTAATTGATTCGCTTGGTTGGGGAAGGGGGGGGGGGGGGGGGGGGGGGCTGCAAGGTATTCACCAGGTTCGATTCCGGGATGGAGACCGTTCGCTCGTTCTATTCTGTTCAGGATATAATCATACATCGAGTTTGCAATGGTGGTGGTGGAATTCTGCACATGCTGCAGGCGGTCGGTCAACCGCACTAGCAGGCTTCCCTCGCGCAGACGCGACGAGCCCATTCAGGCCCACTCACCTCCCGGCGGCAACAAAATGGAAAAGTACGAGGATAATAAAGGTACGAGTCATCGTCTCATCTGTTGCTCGTTCGAAACAACTCTCTGAGTGCATCATGTATCGCACAACACAGGTGAAGTCAGAAGGATGGAACGTGACCTTGCGGCACTGGACCATGCTGATGCAAGCGTACTGCAACGCGTGCGATTTAAAGGGTATCGCAAGCACATACCACCGCATGCTGCACAGCGGCATTATAGTGGACACATACGCGTATCTGGTGATAGTGCAGGGGCTGCTGCTTTGCTTTGACAGCGAAGAGCTGAAGGACCACCACAGCGCTATGGTCAAACTGGCTGAGACCGCAACGTCGTCTGGGCTAGAAGGGACCACAATCGTGCAGGCTGAGCGCATTCGCATCGCATTGCTGCGGGTGTATGCAAAATTGGGGATGTACGAGAAGGCGAAGCTCCTTGTGTCGCGGATGAACGCCGTCAAGGGTGCACAAGTCAAAGCCGAGCTCTTGCGGGAGGCTCTGCTGAACCAATCGACCAATTTAGCGCTTGCACAAACAGCACCCGAATTCGATAACTTTGTGTGAACCCGATCGACTGTGCGAGAGCTCTCTCGGCAAGTTTCGGCAGCCGCTGCTCAACGAGTGCATGCTATTTCATGTGGTTCATGTACTTAAAAGAACTTAATGCTCAACGAAATTTGACGTGGGTGGCTTTAGATTTTCATCTGAATGACACCTCAACACTCGCAAATTGCCGTTGTAAGAAAAAGACAAGGCAGTGCGTTCTAGCACTCGCAGTGCAAGTAAGGCGGGCGCTGTGACATTTCTGTGATTGCTCAGACACAGTTGCGGGGCCTTCTTTCCGAGACGGATTCGCCTGTGCACTTGTAGTACAAGGAGTCCCGGCCGTGATGAGAAACAGTGCATAAGACATGATGCAGTGTCGGGCACACAACGTGCATTCCAGCGGCTCGCTGTGCAAGTAAGACGGGCGCCCGGTGTCATTTCTGTGATTGCTCAGTCACAGTCGTGGGGCCTTCTTTCCGAGACGGATTCGCCTGTGCACTTGTAGTACAAGGAGTCCCGGCCGTGATGAGAAACAGTGCATAAGACATGATGCAGTGTCGGGCACACAACGTGCATTCTAGCGGCTCGCTGTGCAAGTAAGACGGGCGCCCGGTGTCATTTCTGTGATTGCTCAGACACAGTTGCGGGGCCTTCTTTCCGAGACGGATTCGCCTGTGCACTTGTAGTACAAGGAGTCCCGGCCGTGATGAGAAACAGTGCATAAGACATGATGCAGTGTCGGGCACACAACGTGCATTCTAGCGACTCGCCGTGCAAGTAAGACGGGCGCCCGGTGTCATTTCTGTGATTGCTCAGTCACAGTCGTGGGGCCTTCTTTCCGAGACGGATTCGCCTGTGCACTTGTAGTACAGGACACGATGCGGTGTCGGGCACACAACGTGCATTCCAGCGACTCGCCGTGCAAGTAAGGCGGGCGCCCTGTGACATTTCTGTGATTGCTCTGCCACAGTTGCGGGGCCTTCTTTCCGAGACGGATTCGCCCGGCCAAAGTGCCAGTGTCGAGCACACACCATTCCAAGCGCGTTCTTGCCCTCCCGCTCGCTTCAAAAATGAAGTTCTCCGCGGCATCAGCGAGGCACTGAGTTGCCAAGAGGCGGTCTCGCCCAGTACGCTGTTCCTTGTTATTTTTCTCTTTCTCGACCATTCTGCGTGCGCGTCTACGGTCTTCGTTCCGGGAACGGATTGCAGGCACTTGCGGGGCAGGCATGGCACTGGGCAGAAGTCACGCGCCAGTTTCCGCTTTGTATCAGCTGTGGTGGTCCATCTGGGGTAAAGGACGTGGATGCACCACACAATCACACATGGAATCCCTTCTGTTTCTTCGCAATTCCTGGGAAGTCGATAGAACGCATGCCGGCTCCGTTCTTGGCTGTTCCGCCACTCCCAGCTGTTTCCTGCAGCAGAGAAAAAGGAGAGAAGGGGGAGTACAAAAAGGGGGCAACGGTGGGGCCTGCGTTTGTCAGTTTTCGCTTCCCCCTCCAACCTCGCTTTTGGCGAGTGGATATGAGGAGTTCGCTCAGAAACGTAAGAGTTCCAACTTGACGCGCCGAAGGCGCTCAAGCAAGCTTGCTAGGGAGGGTGTGGTGTACCAGTGAAGTGCTTCGCGAAGTTCGACACGAACGGGTGACGTTCGAGTCGAACACCGAGTCCGAGTGATTCTACCTTGTTCTGCATTCTGCAGCCATTATTTCAGCCTAAGCGAGCATCCGACCTGTTATTCTGGAATTCCCGAGCAATTTAGGACCACCCTGAGTGGTAGGTTTCGAGTTTTGGGTTGCTGGGGGCCCTTTTTTTCCGGCAAAACAGGCATCCGCCCTCCGCGGCCGCCTTCTCGATGGCCACGTTCATGTCGAACACCGACCATGAGGCTATGACTGCCGCCGGGACTACGTCACGCCACCAGCCCCGGGGGATGGAGGGTGGGAAAAATAATCGGGAAGGTGTGACTGACATTCTTTGATCCTGTTAGTTTAGGAGTGCTACCTTTTGTAGAAGCCAGCTCCACCCCGAATTCTCCTGGTGTCGATTCGAGGTGGTCGTGTTCATCTAGCCATGCGTCTTGCTCCTATTCCCTCAGTAAACTGCAAAAGCGCCTCTGGGGGAGTCTAAGCGACGTTTCACGAGCAAAAAAGAGTTTCAGGGGTGGAAGAAAAAGGTGGGGAAACCCTGTGATGGTCTGCCTAGCGCTTCTGTCAGAGGCTCGTATTTCTCACGAGTTTGCGAGAAAAAAATGAGCCTCGGATGGTGACTAGTTTAGCAGAGTGCAAGCTCGAAGAACGAGTATACGTGTGCCGTGTAACGAAGATAGGAACTTGGGAGTGGATTCGGTGGGGGGTGTGGCGCTGCTGGTTCATCTTCGCGCAATTGCGTTGCTCAGGGTAGTCGAAGGCCTGACAATCACACTAATGCAACAAATTGGTGGTGACCCCCGAACAGCCTCCCTGGCCCTGGCCCACGCCTGATGCCGCAACCCCTTAACCCGGGCGGCGGCGCTTTGGCATGAACCAGGAACCTCAAGGGGAGCAGCGCGAGAGGCATCATCCACGCTTCAGAGGCCCACACACAAATGCAACAAATTTACATCTTCGCGCGCGGCGCGACGCCGTCGATGCAACTCAAGAGGTTCTTCCTCGGGCGGACGGCGTTCTGCTGTGAACAGCCTGCGCTTACGTCGCGTGGGTGGTTCTGGTTGTGATGAGCTACAACCAGCCGCCTAAACCCGACTCACACAGCTGTTCTAGTGTGTCCGTGGCTTACACACCGAAACATGGTTCAGATAGGACCGACCAGCGCGGATTGAGCACAGATCTAACCAAAGCACGTTCGGATTTCTTGCATTCTCCCCCCTGAACAGGCAAAAAATTGAAACTGAAAAAGGGGAAACCTAAAAAAATGTCATCCTGACTGGCCCCTCCTTGCAGTCATCGACTCATGCTCTGAGCTCTGCGACCGCGCGTGTGCATAAGTCGACGAAAGTATTTACAAGCGGGGCGAGAAAAAGGCCAGACCTAACCGCCGGGGTAGAACAAAAAGGTCTCACGCTTCTTCTACCGAGCCGAGGTCCATCAACCTCTTGCACGACCTTTCAAGCGATCGCCGCCACGCGCCAGGTCTTAGACAAGACAGCTTCTTAGGCCTCTTGGAGCATTCTTCTCTCACCACTGCAACCACCGGCCCCTCAAAGCTTCGACAATGAGGCGCGCGACTCGTATCTTTCTCGTGCTGTTCTTCACCTTCGCCGTGGGAGTCTGGTTGCTGCGTATGTTCTTACCGCCATAAAAAAAGCAGTCGCAAGTTTGGGCGGCACGACACTGATTGTCCCTCGGGATCGACGGCAGCACAAAAGACTTGGTACCACCCCCCGACGACGACGAATGCACACGGTTGCCAACAGACAGGGCATTGCAAGCTACCTCGAAGAGGAAAGGTTGGCATACAGGGGGGGGGGGGTCAAGTTACAATACAACTCAATCGTAATATAAGGATGAGGCAAATGAAGACCGGGATTCTGAAAAAAACCCCAATTGAACTGTCCAGTCGTTTTTTTTTCGTAGTTACAATGCTTTGTAAACACGAAAGAGAACGCTGGCAGCGTGTTTGGGAGAAAATTGGCCTAACGATCATATTCACTCACTATCAATCACGAACAGGCTAATCCTCCCCCGGCACGTACAAACAAAATACTCGACGTAGCTGCTTCGAATCCGAATGGAAGGGAGGAAATATAGAGGTTAGTGGCAATACAATACAAACACAACCTGATTTGCTCTTCGCTTACACCACCGTGTGTTGTTTTCTCACTCAGGACTTTTGACCTGTTGTGTTTGTGTGATTTGTCGTGTAGGGGTAGACCCGCATGACCTCACGTCCGTTCAACACGTGGTTCGGTAGTTATAGCACTTGGGATCCCTTCTGTTCTTTGTCGGGCAGCATCGTCGAGCATTTTCTTTCACGCTGGCGCTTATGTAAAACAACAAATTCGCTTTTGTGAGGCGATTCTTAGCGAAAACATTTGAGACTTTGTTGACTGCTTCCTCGATACAAAGCTTTGCCATTCTGTCGAAGGAAACGATCTGTTGGGGAAACCCCACCTGTCTCACGACGGGCAAACCCGGCTCACATTCCCTGTTCGTGGGTGAGCAGTCCAGCCCTGTACTCACATGAAGAAGAGAAGAAGAAGAAGAAAAGAAAAAGGCCGCTCCTGGTCCAGGAACGTGACGGTCAACCACAGCTTGCAAAGCTTGAGTCGGAGGCCGCACAGTGCTACAACCCCGTCCGCTCTGCCCTGTGGCTGACCGTCTCGACGAGCTTGTGTTCAGCGCAAGCGCCAAGCCCCAAGGTGCGCCACGCCTTGATGCTTTAGCTTGGGAAATCGGTAGCCACTTGACCCGTAGGCCCATGGCTCTGCAGTACCGCCGAACACGTGAAGCTTGGCTCCCGTGTAGCAGGCTTTCCCTGGTACCTGTACTCACATGAAAAAAACACCCACACAGCGTGGTCGTGGACTTCCGTACAGGAAGGCGGTTCTTAAGAACGGGTCCACAAAACAACTCAAAGCCGACTGGTGAAAACTGGTGAAAGTGACAAGTGGGCTATACTGCGCTCCAGACGTTACCACTTGAAGTCATGGTCTTTAGCACACACACGCACACACATTCGTACACACACGTATCACCACACAGTCCGATTCACATCACCCACAGTACTGTTCCAACTCGATACGAACACGTCCTCCGCTACGACGTTTGGCGCTGGGTGCACAGACGATGCCGATGAGTGCGCGCAGTGGGCCCAAGAAGGGCAGGTATCCTCATATTTTGGCCAGACAGAAAGGAGAAAATGAAAAGATGGAGGGTCACAAGGCACCGAACTGATCGTTCCTCGGGATCGACGGCAACACAAAGAAACGAACGAACTACGCGAAGGAAGAAGGCGGCGAAGCCTGTCGTCGCAAGCGTCAACAAGACAGACAAAACACGACAATTTCTTTTGTCTAAGCACCTGCTTTGTAGGAAATGCTTGAGGAGACTGCCAGTTGCGAAAGATCAAAGGCAAGTGTGGTACTCATCGGCATGCCGGTGACTCCCCACCATCGCAACAATATTCCATCAAAGGCGGTAAATGTGCTGTAGCCCACTCGAAACACAGGTGAATCTGCCTTTAGGGGCGGGCGTAAGCTCATAAAAGGACCCACTTTGTAGTTGTATTGTTTTCTCCTCTAGCCTCCTTCGAAATGAGCCAAGGGGGGGGGGGGGGGGGGGGCTGACACTACACGACGCACTTGTCATGCACAATCACTTGTTATATAACAAGTGACCTAACAAGTGAAAATGTATAACAAGTGCCACTTGTTATATAACAAGTGATTGCTTGTTATATAACAAGTGATTGCTTGTTATATAACAAGTGATTGCTTGTTATATAACAAGTGATCACTTGTTATATAACAAGTGATTGCTTGTTATATAACAAGTGATTGCTTGTTATATAACAAGTGATTGCTTGTTATATAACAAGTGATTGCTTGTTATATAACAAGTGATCACTTGTTATATAACAAGTGATTGCTTGTTATATAACAAGTGATTGCTTGTTATATAACAAGTGATCACTTGTTATATAACAAGTGATTGCTTGTTATATAACAAGTGATTGCTTGTTATATAACAAGTGATTGCTTGTTGTAACAAGTGTTTGGTTGCAATTTCATAAGGAACCTGGGGTTTGCACCTACCTACGAGAGAAAATCAGTGATCTGCAAGATACAAGGCTCCACCTGGTCCAGACAAAAGTATCGGGGAGTTTCGGGGAAATTCGGGGAGTTTCGGGGTATTTCCTTTGTGACGACCACTTTCCCTGCAGCCGGCCATGGCGGGGAGGGGGCTACGCTATTATGGCCCTACCTTGCGCAGAGCGGTCCCGTGTTCGGTTATGCCCCGAAGACGAAGATAGAGGCTGAGAAGGAAGGACAGACTGGGAGGTACAGGTTGACACGTTTTGACACAGGTAGCTACAGGATCCGCTGCGGTAAGGAGAGCAGGAACCGTTCCACCAGAGGTCGTGCGGGTACAGAGACGATGCTCGTGCTCGAGTCGCAGTTGGGGACGAACAGGCACGCATGGGGAGGAAAGGATCGGACGTGCTGGTGGGACGCCTTCGAAGGGCGTGCCCAGGCCACCACCAAGGACGAGAGAGTGCGCACGAGACATCACAGTTTGAATACCAAGCACTTGCCCCCCAGCGTTGTACTTCTGGACACCGAAGGGGAAGCTCGTCTTTACCCCTTGGATCTGCTTGAACCAAGCACGGCGATCGTCAGAGAGGCCGGACACTGTCCAGTGAAAACGGCTCGAATTGCCTCGGCGAATTGCTCTTCCGGCTCTCCCCAAGAAGAAGACCCCTCCGCTTTCACGGACTGCTCCCAGTCGCAAACAGGGTTTCTGGATGGAACTCCCGCACTGCGTTGCTCAGTTCCGCCCGCTCTCGGCTACGCAGTTTTTCAGCCCATCCCTCGAATTTGTGCGGTGGTGCTGGCCTGCTGCAGCTGCTCACGATGGCCACCATTCTTCGGCTTTTCTCTGTGCCGCTTTGCTGGCTGACATCTGGACTCTTGCAGTACTCTGACTGCACGCAGTCAATTTTAGGTGCAGTTCTGGTGTAATCTTGCGGAATTTGGTTATCCCTGGTACCGAAAACCTGTGCATGCTACCGTTACACTACCGTTACGCTACCGTTACGCACCCGGGACCAGCTTGATTGAGAAAGCATAGGATGGTTTTCAACACTATTCTGAGTCCAGTGTCCCAGTCTTGTGATCCGAGGGTGTGTTCTGGTGTCGTTCTCTGTGTGCTCCAACAAGTCGACAAGGGAAATATTCTTGCTAGAACATGGCAGCTTTCTTGGGTGCACCACCCTGAGTGTACGGACCTTGGACTTTTCTGGAGCATCTGGGTGGGATATTATGGTCCCCTGAGTGCTTTTCTGCCCGCCAGATGTTGTGTGCTGCCAGTAGGGGTAATTTTCTGGCAGTCTCGGGCTTCAGGAAGGCGTAACGGTAACAGTCAATCTCGCTCCCCGAAATAGGCAAAGCCCCCTGATTTTGTTAACGTTCGTTAACAGGCCGAAAACCCTCCTTTTTTGGCTTTGGTGCATCAAATACGCAGTTGTGCAGCTTTTTGGCCGTAAATTTGGTGTCATGCCACAGTGGAGGTGATGTGTAATACCTGGAGTACGGTCACCGCCTTCGGCGAAGATGTCAAAAAAGCACGAAATCACACTCGTTTGGCCGTGGTGGTACTTCGGCCCGGGGGTTTTCACACGACAAGAAACTTCGACCCACAGAAGAACCCCGAATGAGCGGTTCGGGTGTGCAAATGCCAAGCGTGCTTACAGCAACCGTTTGTTTGCCAAAAGCCTAGTGTCTTGCAGATCACGTGACTTTCTCTCCTAGGTAGGTACAAACCCCAGGTTCCTCATGAAATTGCAACCAAACACTTGTTATAACAAGCAATCACTTGTTATATAACAAGCAATCACTTGTTATATAACAAGCAATCACTTGTTATATAACAAGTGATCACTTGCTATATAACAAGTGATCACTTGTTATATAACAAGTGGCACTTGTTATATAACAAGTGACCACTTGTTACATCACTTGTTAGAAATATAACTAGTTATGTCCCAAAAAAAACAGCTAACAAGTGCGTCGTGTACCCTGAGAGCCCCCAACGACTTTGCAAGGGACCCCCCCCCCCCCCCCCCCCCCCCTGTAGTACGGCTAGTGGGCACTTCGTCACGTACGTTGCGCAAGACTCAGGTTGGATCCTCTTCGACGATCTACGGGTCAGCCTCGTCGAGGACATTCCTTGGGACAATGTTTACCTCGCGGCCTTTGTCCGGGTCCCCCAGATTGCCCACAGCGTGACTGTCCGTGCGCCGTCACCCTCCATGATACTTCCTGCTCAAGATCAGCTACGCGGCTCGTCTACGCCCCCAAATTCTGCCGGTGTTGTGGTGAACCGACAGTCGGAAGAATCACCTAACCTGCTCTACCCTTCTGGTAGTCCATTGCCCTGCCTGCCCTTGCCGGACTCCTTATGCCCGACCCCGCATGGTCAGCTGTTGGAGCAGCAGTGGGCGGGATCCCCTGCGCTGCGGTGTCAACACTGCGCCATCGAGTGTACCAAAGATGGGCAGAAGTTTCAGGGTTTGAAGGGACTCCGTGCACATGAGAGACGTTGCCGCCTCGCGAGTGAAAGACTCTGAACCGTCGTTTGGGCCTCATCGAATTCCTGACTGTTGGCTGGTCTATTTTACGCTCTGCACCCGTTCACCCTGACTAACGGGAAACAACTCGAAGTGTTCTATACGGGTGAATGCGCACTATCATGAGAGGATGAAGGCACGCATATCCCGCCTGGCCCTGTGCTAGGCGTAGTTTTAGGTTGTACTTATTTCCGAACAACCTACCACGAGCTTATCCACCCACACACCCAACTTTTTCCCCTTTCTTCTAAATTCTTTTTTTTTTTTTTTTCCCCCGCTGATGACTAACGGACCGTCGGACCCGTCCCAACGGGGATACTTATGGAAGTTACAATGAAGGCTTAGACCGGTACGGGCTACATGGCAACTCCTGCTCAACATGTAGAACGTGGGGAGCCCTTGGTCACATTCAATACGGGTGTGATCGTGGTGTCGGTCGCAACAGTCGTTTGGTAGCCAAAGAGAGAGATAGAGAGAAAAAGAGCGCCAGAGAGAAAAGAAAAGATAACGTTATCTTCCGGAAAAGAAGGGTTACGCGAACCCCCGAAAAAAAAAAAAAAAAAAATAATAACAAAAAAAAAAAAAATACAAACCGACGAAGACCCCAAAAACCTTTTTCAACCTCTCCAATTCCCTTCAAGCTAGACCATTATACAACGTCCCCCCCCCCCAGGGGTACCTGTAATCCGGGGCCCGGGCCCTGGAAAATTTTCCAGGGTTTTTGGTCCTGAACGATTACCAAAGGAAAAACTCTTTGGTACGAGATGCAATTCGTTTACAATTCCATTCCAGGGCCCCAGACTGTCCTTGAGCTCAACGGACTCAAAAGCGTTCAAAAACGTCCTCGGAATGTATTTTTTGACACAGCCACGAAACCTGAAGGAGGTTTTCAGGTTCTGGCAGGTCTAGCTGGCTGCATAAAGGGTACCACGGCTCACCCAAGGTCACAGGTGGCAAGGTGGGCGTTGAAAAAAAATTTTTTTTTTGGGCCGGAATCTCTAAAAACCCGCATTTCGGAAAGTTTTGTCCCACATTTTTCCCAGGGCATTTTGACCATTTCACCTTAGAGCCTCCGCCCGCTCAGCCCATATGGTAAATGCACGACTGTGAGCTTTTTTTATCAAATTTTATCAAGTTTATTTCTTGATTTTTCTCGTCTTGCTCTCCGCTTGTTGTGGAAGCTGCAATATTGAAGATTCCATCCTTGGATGGCGTGATTACCGTGGGCCTGGACCCTATCTGGACCCTAGCGCTAACCCGGGGCCCGGGGCCCGGGGCCCGGGCCCTGGAGGCCCTGGATTTACAGGTACCCTTGCCCCCCCCCCCCCCCCCCCCTTCTCCAAGCACGTTCTTGCAACCCCCCCCCCCCCTTCTACAGTGCAGTTGCCTTGGAGACTGGGTGGTCGAATTCTTAAAGGTGAAATGGTCAAAATTCCCTGGCAAAAGTGGGCCCACAAAAAAATTTCAAAGTGTGGTTTTTGGGGTATTTGGGCCAAAAAAAAATTTTTTTTTTCTGACCACCCACTGTGGTGGCCACCTTAGAGAGTGACAGGTAGCGTCCCCCCTCCACAGTGAAAATAGCCTGTATATAGGGGGGGGGGGGTCAGGTCAGATTCTGCCAACGACTCCGCAATCTCGCCGCTTAGGGGGGTCAAATACTAACACCTGCGTTATTATTCGATGTCGAATAATAAAAATAAAAAAGTTCCGAGTAGCCGAACGGTAGCAGGATCAAATAGTGGAAGTGTTTTTAGACAACCAGACGTGTGCCAAATAAATGTTATTATTCGACCCCCCCCTTCACAAGGCAGTCCCTCGAGTAATTTCAAAACATGTGTACGCCAAATATACAACCCGTAGCCATATACCCGTTTCTTGCTCTAAGAGAACCCATTTAACAACGGTCACACGGAGACCCTAACCCCCCGGAATTTCGAGCGAACCTCAACTCTAAAACAGTGTGACGGAATCCAGGCGACGACATTTCGACGGACGTGTCGGTTGTCGTGCGGAGTCTGCGTCGGCCCGGCGGGGCCGAAGAAGATGTTCGGCGTCCTGGGGAAGAGTACCGCCCGGGAGCTGGCGAAGTTGTACCGGGGCGCGTTCGACATCAAGCTCGTGGCGAACAGCTTCGCGTCGGACAAGGAGCTGCAGTCGGTTCTCAGCAGCACGCCGAGCTTGTGGAAGAAGACGACGCTGGGGTCCCTGTGCACAATGCCGGCAGCCACCGCGGAGGGCAGCGCGATCGTGAAGAAAGTGAAGCGGATGAGCCCGCCGCTGAACGCGCCGAGGGTCCTGTGCATGATCTACACGACCGAGAAGAACCACAAGACCAGGATCGAGGCCCAGCGGCGCACGTGGGCGAAGGGCTGCGACGGCTGGGTCGCGATGAGCACCGTGTTCGACCCGAGGATCCCTTCCCTAGACGTCCCCCACGAAGGCCCGGAGCAGTGGGACAACATGTGGCAGAAGGCGCGCTCGATGTGGGCGTGGGCGAACGCCACTCAAGCCGGATCGTACGACTTTTTTTACATGGCGGGCGACGACGTGTATCTGGACACCCTCAACTTCAAGTCATACCTCGCCACGCTGCCGAAGGACCAGCCTCTGTACATTGGACGCCGGCTCCTCGAGCCGAATTCGAAGACGTACTTCAACGCAGGGGGAGCCGGATACACTCTCAACCGGCGGGCGCTCGCGCTGCTGGCGGCGTCGCTCGACGACGCCGCCTGCGAGGCGCACGGCAAGTTCTTCTGGGAAGACGTCAACGTCGCGCAGTGCCTCCGCCGCGCGGGCGTCGTGCCCCTCGACACCCGCGACGCCGCCGGCGCCGAGCGTTTCCACCCCCTCAGCCCCGACCACCTCGCCGGCGTCAAGAAGTCGGACTGGGTTTGCAACCCCTCCCCCCCCTTTTTTTTGAAACCCCCCCTTTTTTTTAAGAAGAAAGGACAAAGGGAGGAGGAAGTGGAGCCATACCACATGGGTTCAAACCACGGAGTCCTGGACTCCTTTCCCACACTTCTTCTGCGAAGCAGACGCACAAAGGGACGGTGCCACGGCATGTGCCACGGCATGTGCCACGGCATGATTCGGCAGCCGCTGCTAAACGAAGTGCATGCTAATCCATGTGGTTCATGTACTTAAAAGAACTCAATGCTAAACGAACATCGATGTGGGCGGCATAGAGAAAGAGGAACTACTCTACGGCACCAGAGAGTCCAAAAATACCATGGTAAAGAAAGTAGAAGGAGAAAAAAGAAGTTGTCGACAACGAAAGAAAGAAAAGAACAGGAAATAAGACTCTGCATTCCGCGAAGAAGACTTGATGCTAGCATCAAACACATGAGAGGCAAGTAGCGCCTGAACACGAAACTAAGATTCCCTCCCCCTTTCTTTTGTGCCTAACAAATGCGAGCACAAAAACCGATCGATGGCAGCGTACTATCCTCACTCCCGTAAGATGAACAAAACAGGTTTGAAGGAAGTGCGCACAAGCAAAGGAAGCGCCAGATCCGTTTTTAGTGCTAACAATCTTGCGGGTTGCCCTTCAATGTATTGTGCAGGCTAAAAAGACGTAGGCAGCGTGTTTTGGCGGTTGATCAGAATCTGTTACTTGAATATACACACGGTAAATACACAAGTGGGAAAAACGATTACCCGGCACGCACAAACAAAACGAAGCGCCTGTCTTTTTGCTTCTCTTTTCTCCTGAGAAGACTCCAAATAAACACGCGTGGAAAAGGCAGAGTGCTTTCCAAGCATCAACCCTATTTTTGCGTCTAACAAATGCAATTTTGTCAACAAAAAAACCGATCGATGGCAGCGCACTGTTCTCACTCCCCTTAGATGACAACAGGTGGTTTGAAGGAAGTGCGCGCAAACAACAAAAAAGGGACGTAAGTAAATTTGTCCTGAGAAGACTCCAATCAAGCATGCGTGGAAGGCAGACAGCACTGTCTAAACATCAGCCATATTCCGACGAGCCGGGCTTATATGTCCGGCTTAATCGGGACTTTCTTCCTCTGGTGCTTAGGATGTGCGCCGGGGGCACCGAAAAGTTTTAGAAAATGGAAGGAATGTACTTGGTGTCGGTCACAAAAAGTCCGGACATGGCTAGTCATAACCCACAGCGAAAGCGTGCACCAAATATACAACCCGTAACCATAGCCCTTACTTGCTCTAAGAGAACCCATTTATCAACGGTCACAGGGAGACGCTAAACCCCCGGAATTTCAAGCGAACTTTAATTCTAAAAAATGGAATGAAACGATTCGTGGCGTATCTTTCCATTGCGGCTCTCGGGAGGCCAAATATTCGTCCCCAATGACGGTTAGATGATCGGCCCGAGGTATCAACGATCGGCGCGCCGTCGTCGTTGTGCGCGACTGCGGGTGAGGCCGTGGGCGTGCATGGCGCGGGCTGCTTCCGGCCTCCCTGCGGGGGAGCGCCTCGGGGGCGACTCCGTCGTCCGCCTCCTCCAGAACTAATCTGTAGGTGCCCCGTCGGAATAGGGTTAACGTTAACCACACACATACGGACGGGGGGTGGGTGTTAATTTTGGGAAAATGGACTTTTCAAGGCAAACCTTGGGGTCATACTCAAAATGGGGGGTTCGTAGGTCAAAAACGGGAACCGAGGGGCGCATTTGAAAGATTTCGTGGCAGATCTTTTCAATTTTGGGGAAATTGACTTTTCAAGGCAAACCTTGGGTCATACTCAAAATGGGGGGTTCGTAGGTCAAAAACGGGAACCGAGGGGCGCATTTGAAAGATTTCGTGGCAGATCTTTTCAAGTTTGGGGAAATTGACTTTTCAAGGCACACCTTGGGTCATACTCAAAAGGGGTTCGTAGGTCAAAAACGGGAACCGAGGGGCGCATTTGAAAGATTTCGTGGCAGATCTTTTCAATTTTGGGGAAATTGACTTTTCAAGGCACACCTTGGGTCATACTCAAAAAGGGGTTCGTAGGTCAAAAACGGGAACCGAGGGGCGCATTTGAAAGATTTCGTGGCAGATCTTTTCAATTTTGGGGAAATTGACTTTTCAAGGCACACCTTGGGTCATACTCAAAAAGGGGTTCGTAGGTCAAAAACGGGAACCGAGGGGCGCATTTGAAAGATTTCGTGGCAGATCTTTTCAATTTTGGGGAAATTGACTTTTCAAGGCACACCTTGGGTCATACTCAAAAGGGGGTTCGTAGGTCAAAAACGGGAACCGAGGGGCGCATTTGAAAGATTTCGTGGCAGCTCTCTCAAATGCGCACCTCGACGCTGAATGAATACCCATGGAAGTGACCCAGGACGGGCACCCGTGGCTCCTTGCAGATACCCGCGAATGAATGAACTTGAATTATCTACGCCATATGGCATAGTCCGTCCGTATGTGGTTAAACTGAGTTTCACACCCCTAAACCAGTGTTTTTGCGCGCACGAACGCACGCGCGCAGCTGACTCCGTGCAGCCAAAGAGTGGGCAGTCATTTATTGCCAACGTGGCCAAATTCGTGAAGTGGTTCACGCGCATCCTACAAAGTAGGCGTGCATGACAGTGTTCTGTCTAGTTGTGCTGCTCACGATTGTGGGATGTGGGTGTCGAAGAACCGTATGTAACCCAAGCAGACCGACACCCCGTTTGTGAGAAAGCAGGGGTGCTTAAAACTCGAAACAGTGTAAAAAAGTGCTCCTACGTTTTCTGTCTGTCTCGTCCCGACATCACCTGTTCTTCCTTTTTCTGATCGTACAACTTGGAGCGGCCATCAAAAAACCATCGACCACACGACCACACAGCTGTTCAGCTACTCTACCGACTACAAGCTTGGGAAAGACGGCGTCAGCGACGAGAGCATATCCTTCCATTACCTTTCGCCCGAGGTAATGCGGGGCATTCACACCGCTTTGACGTACTGCACGGTAAAGTGAATATGCAGCTCGAACGCGAAGTCCGGGTCCGAACGCGGTTTAGTTCAAATGCAAGACCATTCGTGTGTGTCGGGGACCACATACCACCTCAGCATCCCTGATACCTAGTAGGTGGATGGTATTCGTGGGTGCTGGGTTTCCACCAGTAGGTAAATTTGTTGCATTAGTGTGATTGTCAGGCCTTCGACTACCCTGAGCAACGCACTATGCACACTCCGTGTCTACGTCACAGCAGATGGAACGCGTCTGTTGCGCCGCCGCGGAGGCGGCCTACGAGTGGGTGTCGTTGTGGCCCCGGCGTCCACCAGTATAGCACGATACCACGATAGGCGCTACTGGGTGATGGGTTGTGTGTGCACACCCGAAAGTATGGCGCTAGTAGTAGTGCGGGGGTTGTATCCGTTCACTGAACTGCATATTCCTTCTGCGCACCGCCGTTCACGCACGTTCGGCTTCGGTACATGTACTTGCATACCGGAGGGACAGCGACCTCGTTCTCTCTCTCTCATTGACACCTCTCACTACAAGCTTCCTGTAGAGGGGCAGACCATTCGTGTGTGACGGGGACCACATACCACTCAGCATCCCTGATACCGAGTAGGTGGATGGTATACGTGGGTGCTGGGTTTCCACCAGTATACCACGATACCACGATAGGCGCTACTGGGTGGTGGCTTGTGTGTGCACACCCGAAAGCATGGCGTCAGTAGTAGTGCGGGGGTTGTAACCGTTCACTGAACTTCATATTTCTTCTGCGCACCGCCGTTCACGCACGTTCGGCTTCGGTACATGTACTTGCATACCGGGGACAGCGACCTCGTTCTCTCTCTCTCTCTCATTGACACCTCTAGCTACAAGCTTCCTGTAGAAGGGACAAAAAAAATGAAAAAAGGGGGGGAAGGGACGCGTGGGGGCGCGTCGCCGACTCCCCCAGTTCGGGAAAAGGAGTCATGCCAGTATGGGAAAAGGGGGTCCTCCCCTCCTGGAAGCCCAGGGGCGGAAGGATCACTGCCCACTACCTCGCCTGATGGCCGAACACGCATGAAATGGAATGAGACCGGCAAATGAAAGAGACTGGATATTCACGAGGCAAGGACGCTAGTCCCTCTAGCGAGTCAATTTCGAAATGAAACGCGGCATGCGCTCCTCTCTAGTGACGTAGCTAGCTAATCAGACATGCTTGTTAATTAGCCGGTTCAGCAGGAGAGTCTGCACATCGTGCTGAGCCTTGTGTGCGCACGGGGGCGTCGCTCGTCGCCTCGCCCGGGTGCAGCCTATCTCTGTTCAATGTCCTTCTGATTCTAGCCATTCCTTCCTGCAGGCGGGCAACACTCAACGTCTCTGCTTTTTCTCCGCGCGGCAAGGCGGTATTCGTCCAGCATTGGAGTTCCGAGCCATTCCTCTTCGTCAGTCATTTTGGTTGGGTGGGAAATGCAGTCTCTAGAAGCCTTCTCCAATGAAGACGTGAGCCAGACCCCCTTCGGTAGACCGTGATGCACTGTGGTGCACCGTGAAGGCTTGAGGTTAGAATGAAGAGAATCATCTGGCGACGGTCTGCATTAGTCACTCAGGAGACTACCTTTTCGTGAACGTGCGCGAGGACGAAGCTGACAATGAGTGCAGCGGGCTTGCGGAAACACGACTCGGAGCGCCGTCGAAATATGCACACCAACACTCAAAGAAAAGGGGTCTTGTTCATCACGTGCACAATGCAGCACAGGGTGTAAAACTTCTCTCAGGGGTTGTCTTTCCTGTGATCGCACGAGTTCGTTCGTGATTTGTTGTCAGTACCACATAGATGGCCGTTATATAACGTTATATAACGTTATATAACGTTATTCCCGGAGTTATTTGTTACCCCCCCCCTAAATCCAGAAAAACCGTTATTGACCGTTATAAAACCGTTATTTGCCATTTTTGGTCGAAAAATAACGTTATTTGACCGTTATAACGTTATATAACGTTATATAACGTTATAATAACGGTATAATAACGTTATATAACGTTATAATAACGTTATATAACGTTATATAACGGTTTTTTACCAGTCCATGGGAGGTCACACTGTCCTCCAGATTTTGGTCATTTTTGGCCATTTTTGCCACATTTTCCAGATTTTGGCCAATTTTGGTTATTTTTGCCAATTTTTCCAGATTTTGGTCAATGTTGACCAGTTTTGCCGTGTTTTCCAGATTTTGGCCCATTTTGGCCGTTTTTACCGATTTGGCCAGGATTGGCCATTTTTGCCATGTTTTTCAAAAATTTGGCTATTTTTGCCGATTTTTCCAGGTTTTGGTCATTTTTGGCCAGTTTTGCCATGTTTTCCAGACTTTGCCCATTTTGGCCGTTTTTGCCGATTTTTCCAGGGTTTTGGTCATTTATGCCCTGCCCCTCACCAGAGCTATTCTTGTCTGAGTTTCTTAAACCCGCACAAGCTCGAACAGGCAGTCCGTGCGCGGAAAAAAAAAAAGGTCGAAAGACACCAATCTGTACGCCCATTCGGGATCGTCGGAAACACAAAAACACGTGTACCGCCCCACCCGCTTCGATTTCAGCCACACTAGTCTTTCCAAAGGGAATATCGACTATGCCTGCGAAAAGCTCCCCGAAGGTCCAGCCGAAGCCGAAGGCTCAACCTAAAGCTCAGCCGAAGACCCCAGGTACACAGCGCAAACGGCCTCGCGCCGAAAGTACGGATAGCAACAGCAGCAGCAGCAGCGCCTCGGTTGCAAAGGCGCGACGCGGAAGGAAGAAGGTGGCGGAAACGCTGCGCGTCGAGGCCTTGTCCCGCGACCTGGCATTGACTGGCCCCAGCGTTCTCCCTGTCACGAAACCACCAAGTAAGAGCCCGGAACAACGATTCATCGACCGGATCAAGAAAACCGACCCCGGGCTGGCTGGGTTCTACGGGAAGCGCCAGCTGTGACTGCTCGACTTTGCATGTCTCGTGCTCATCATGCACCCATATTTGGTACTGGGACCTTGTCTGACTGGCATAGTACGCAACGGTCTGCCGAGTGGACAAGCTTGGACAAGTTGGACTCCAGTGGCCGGATCATGCTGGTGACATCTGCTGCCTCACGAAGGACACTGCAAACGACCGTTACGGGCCACCGACTGAGGGACACACGCCGGAAACCCAAAACTGCAGACATCCACATCCCAAGAACAACATCGCACAGTGAAAGAGTCATGTGAATCCGGAAGGATCGCGTTTGTCGCGCTTGGGTGGAAGTCCGCAAGAAAATAAGTAAAAGAGAAAAAGCTCTGGGGAGGGGCTACACGGACCCCTGAGGACCGGTTACTACGAATTCTTTTCGGACCAGGGTTTGTTTCCGAACAGTTTTTGTGACCGGGATCCAAAAATCGGCAAAAGTCTGGAAAAATTGGCCAAAATCTGGAAAATCGGGAAATCTGGAAAATCGGAAAAAATGGCCGAAATTGACTGATCTGGATAAATCGGCCAGAGTGGCCAAAATCTCAAAATTGTCCAAAATCTTGAAAAATCGGCAAAAATGGCCGAAATCTGGAAAAACCGGCAAAGATTGCCGAAATCTGGAAAAAATCGGCAAAATGGCCAAAACCTGAAAAAATCGGCAAAAGTCTGGAAAAATTGGCTAAGATTGACCAAAATCTGGCAAAAATGGCCAAAATCGGAAAAAATGGCCGAAATGGACCAAAATGAGGAAAAAATGACAAAAATCTGGAAACATGGCCAAAATCGGAAAAATTCTAAAAACCGTTATTTGCGTTATTTTTCCCGTTATTTTGCGTTTTCGACCGTTATATAACGTTATATAACGTTATATAACGTTATCACCGTTATAACGTTATATAACGTTATATAACGTTATCAACCGGCCATCTATGGTACCAATGTGCATACGGGTTCCGGAAGTGTTCCCTTAGTTATCAAGAAATATCTCGGAAACAAGGGCAGTGCCTAGGAAATTCTGAGGTAGGAAACTCTAATTGTATGCAGTCAGTGCATCCTCCCAGATCCACAAGTACTCGACTTGGATGACAAAAATCGCGGGCGACGTCGTGAAGCACCGTAGCCCGTGATGAGTGCGTGATAATCCTTATCATGCGCGGATGGAAGCGACAGCAAACTGTTCGCAGAAGGTGACACAAGAAAGTGAACCCCCCACCTCCCGATTGTCGCCGTCCGGGAAGCCAGTCAGGCAGCGAAGAGGAATAGCCTCGACACGTACTTAGTACGTTAGAAGCAACGGATGATATCTAAACCTGTCAATGAACACAATTGGTGGACAAGTCTGGTCGCGGTCATTTCAGCACCAATAGCGCATATTAATAAATAACAGTGGGGCGACCGGATACTCCTCGGAGAGATGGTCCCTGCACTCTAACTCGTCTCTCTCTCTCTCTCTTAATACTCATTCTGCGCCAAGCCCTGAGCTGCCCTCAGGTCCGCTGCAGCTCCTTCAGGCGCTCTTTCAGCACGGCCGCCGCGGTGGCCCGTGCGTCGCTGGCGTCTTCTGAGCTACGAGGGAACGAACCTGTAAGAGAGTGCCAACGCTACTCTTTCTACAATGTAGAGGGGGGGGGCAAGCCGGTAGCCGCTGCTTAACGGCAGAGGCGCCCGACGGCCTTAGGCACACCCGTGCTCTCGAAAGGTGGAAACGAGCGTGCCTGCGCGCTCTTGGACTCGGACATTGAATCTGACTCGCCAGATCACCTAGCCCCGTTTACACCGCAAGTACTCGATGTTGGCAGGCGGTGATGACGTCATTAAGTAACCTAGCCCGTGAGAAAAGTGCATGCTGATCCGTGTGGTCCGTGTACTTAAAAGTTCCCAGTGCTTAGCGGCTTAAACACGTGGGCGGCCCTGAGATTACCCCTCAGGTGACACCACTGTGTCTTTAACCATACTTCAACTGATTTTGCTGGGGACTTTTGCGCGCGGCGGAGAACTTCGGAGCCTCAAGTCGCCAACCTGCCCCCCATGACCTCGCCTCGATAATCTCAAATGGCGGTGTTAACATTCCACGGAAGGGATCGTTCGCGATTCAAGAAGAGGGATGTTGATTAGAATGAGTATGAATGGCATACCACATGCTCGAAAGACATGGAGGGAACGCAAAATAAATCGGTCATGTGCCAATGAAAATGCAAAAGTCAAGACCGTTCCTCTCCCATGGACTCGTTCCAGATGCGAGTTAGCTTACTCGTATGCGCTCGATCAAATGGTCAAGGTAATCGGGAAGACACGATGGTGAAATACAAAAAAGACTCGTAGTACTTTTGGCACACCCGCAGAAACAGCCGTCCGAGGCGACGGCGGGGGCAGAGGGAGCGGAGACCCAGCAACCATGGCCAGCGGGGATGCGAAGGGGGGCGGTGCGCCGCCGAAGAGGACGATGCATGCCTCGCTGGTGCGGCACCTCGTGTCCGATGTGTGGGCGAGGGTCGGCCCGAGCAAGTTGCACGGCGTCGGGTTGATCGCCGTCAGGGAGGTACCCAAGGGCGAAGTAGTCGACCGGATCCCGCTGAGCGCGCTGCCGCAGAAGCAGCGAAGTCAAGTTCCGACGGGCACCGTCAACATCGCGGAACTGCGGTCGGCGGGCATCGACGAGGACGTCTTGAGCTACGTGCTCGAGATGTACACGTGCCCCGAAGGCGGGAACCTTGAAATCTGCCGGTACGGCATGAACGCCTTCCTGGGCCTGGCGTATTTCGTCAACCATTCTGAAGCCCCGAACGTCGCGTTCGTCAACAACGCGGGGGACGCCGACGACGCGTGGTCCAACTGGAAGGTCGTGACGCTCGAAACCGTGCCCAGGGGAGCGGAGATGTGCGCCGACTACCGCAGCCTCTTCGCTGCGGACGAGCTGCGGCTGCTCCCCGGAATGCGGCACGTCTTCGGGGATTCGGCGGCACCCGTTGGCAAGGCGAAGGCGGCAGCGGCAACGGCGCTGGACATACAGCAGGAGAAAGGGAAGACCCGGGCGCCAGAGGTCCAAGCACCCCAGAGCAAGCGACGAAAAGGATAGGCGTAAATTGGGTTGAGAAGATGCACAAAGGCGAAGGTCCCGAAGAAGCTGCAATGTGTGCAACCTTCTTTGCAGAATTGCGCTCAGCTGGCATCGACGAGGCCGTCTTGAGCTCGAGACGTGCTCGAGATGTACGCGTGCCCCGAAGGCGGGAACCTCGTACGACATGAACGCCTTCCTGAGCCTGGCGCACTTCGTCAACCATTCCGAAGTCCCGAACGTCGCGTTCGTCAACAGCGCGGGGGACGCCGACGACGCGTGTTCCAACTGGAAGGTCGTGACGCTCGAAAACGTGCCCAGGGGAGCGGAGATGTGCGCCGACTACCGCAGCCTCTTCGCTGCGGACGAGCTGCGGCTGCTCCCCGGCATGCGGCACGTCTTCGGGGATTCGGCGGCACCCGTTGGCAAGGCGCTCGACCCGAAGCAGGAGAAAGGGAAGACCCGGGCGCCAGAGGACCAAACACCCCAGAGCAAGTAAGGAAAAGGATAGGCGTAAATTGGGTTGAGACGTGTAAGTTGTGCGCAGTCTCTTTGCGGGACTGTGCTCGGCTGGTATTGACGAGAACGTCTTGAGCTACGCACTCGAGATGTACAGGCGGTATCCTGGAATGAACGCCTTCTAGGGGCTGGCGTACTTCGTCAACCACTCCGAAGCCCCGAACGTCGCGTTCGTCAACAACGCGGGGGACGCCGACGACGCGTGGTCCAACTGGAAGGTCGTGACGCTCGAAAACGTGCCCCGGCTCGCGGCACGTCTTCGGGGATCCGGCGGCACCCGCTGGCAAGGCGAAGGCGGCAGCAGCAACAGCGCTCGACCCGCAGCAGGAGAAAGGGAAGATCTGGGCACTAGGGGTCCAAGCACCCCAGAGCAACGCGACCAAAAGGACAAGCGTAAATCGGGGCGCACCTAAAAAGTCCAATTGGTTGATCCCGATCAACATCACCACCTGTGCAAACGAGGCAGCAACGCAGACAAGGCAAGGTCCCGAAGAGCCGAGATGTGCGCAGCCTTGTCTGGTCACGCCACACATTTTTCGGTATTTAGTAGCACGTGCTGCGGGCCGGCTTTTTAGTACTAACAATCTTGCGGGTTGCCCTTCAATGTATTGTGCAGGCTAAAAAGACGTAGGCAGCGTGTTTTGGTGGTTGATCAGAATTCTTACCTGAATATACACAGGGTAAATACAAGTGGGAAAACGATCACCCGGCACGCACAAACAAAACGAAGCGCCTGTCTTTTTTGGGAATTCCTTACCACCGACCTGTATGCCCCTGACGACTCTTTCCGGGCGTCAGAACTTCCGGAGACCGTGCAGGTCCTCCTTTTGGTATGAGGTTGGTACCTCTGCATTCTTTCGAATCTGGCTACTAGTAGGCCGCTACCATCTGTCCTGGAATGGCGGTGCAACAGACCACAGATGAATCCTTCGCGATTTTCAGGGGTACCACATGCGCGAAGGGACACAAAAGGAAATGAACATGTGTCAATGCCAATACATCAGCAGCGACCGTTTTTATTCCAGATGCGAGCTAGCATACCCGCGTACGCTCGATACGAACGGAAGCCACGCGATTCTCCGGTCCTCTCCTTCGCGCCGCAGTTACAAGCAGGGCGGGGCCCGTGAGCTTTTAACTGATTGCCAGACACTGTTGTAGGGCCTTTCCCTCGTGAACAGATTAGCCTGCGTTCTAGCAGCACGGGTGGTCCTGGCCGTGACGAGCTACGAACAGCCGCCTACGACAAGCCACACTCACATGTCTGCAGACACTCAGATGATGATGGTCCGCCTTATGTGTCCATGGCTTAAAGGACCGAAACACAGCGCAGACGGACCAGTGCGGTGTTGAGCACATACCCATTTCAAGCACGTTCTTGCAATCCTCCTTCTTGCCGATGACGGGCACCACACTTCCTTCGGTAAGCAACGACAGTGTCGAAGCCGTTTCGCCGCGGAAAGGAAGGTGAGCTACCGAAGGGAAGCTACATAAAGCAGGTGGTCCCAGGCGATGCCGGACATCCACCATGCATGAGAGGCAGATGGTACTGCCTAAACATTAGATTCCGACCCCCCCCTCAAAACTGAACGAAGATCCCCCCAACCCTCCTGCAACTTTCCCTCCAGAAAACGTCTCGAAAGGCACGCTTGGTACACAGCCTCTCGCGCGTTTTCAAGCTCAACGATGCCCGTCAACCGCCAGTTTAAGCTTACGACACCGGTCGGGATGATCGTGAGCACGAAAGCGTAGAGGCCTTGATGTGAGTCAACCCCTTTTGAAGGGACTGGCCTGTTCAAGAATTGTACCTTTCATTCGACCCAGCGCAGCGAGCGTGGGAAGGGAAGCTACATGAAGGAGGTGATCCCAGGGAACAGAACGCTGTTGTTCGAAGACGCCAACAGTTGAAGCACCGAGACGCATTCTCAAACAAGAAGAACCAAGTCGTGGCCAAACAAAACAACCCGCACCGTGTCAGACCTCCCAGATTCATGACCCCCTCAAAACAGCAGAAGGCACAACCACATCACTGACAGGCGCAGTTTTTGTTTTTGCACACTGAACCGGCGCTTGCCACACGGCACTGGGGACCCCCTTCTTTTCCCCATTGTGGGGAGTCAGCTGGGAACCTGCCACAATAAACGCTGAAATATGATCTACCCAGCCTTCCCTGCACAAGACGTTTCGAAAGTCACGCTTGGTGTACAGGTCCCCCCTCCTTCCCGCCAAAGAGGAGAAACAAAGAGGATCCCAAAACAACCAAAACATCTCCCGCGTTTTCAAGCAACAATGCCCGTCAACCGCCAGTGGAAGCTCACGACACCGGTCGTGGGAATGATCGGACCCGAGCACTACGAAAGCGTCGAAGCCCCGCTTCCCAGCTTGAAGGAAGGCGAGGCTCTGTTCAAGACGATGTACTTGTCGTTCGATCCTGCGCAGCGGGCGTGGCTCACGAAGGGAAGCTACATGAAGCAGGTAGTCCCCGGGGACGTGATGCTGGCCCAGGGCGTCGTCCGGTGCGTCGAGTCGAAGACGCCGAAGTTCAAGCAGGGAGACCTCGCCGTCGCACTCTGCGGGTGGCAGGACTACTGCGTTTCGAACGGGAAGGACCAGGTGGGGGCGCGCAGGCTGCCGGCAATGCCCCCGGGGTGCTCGCCGTCGTTGACACTGAGCGTGTTCGGTACCACCGGGCTGACGGCTTATTTCGGCCTGCTTTCCGTCGCGCGGATGAAGGCGGGCGACGTGGTCCTCGTGTCCGGCGCCGCCGGTGCCACGGGATCGATCGTTGGACAGATAGCGAAGATCATGGGCGCGTCACGCGTGGTGGGCATTGCCGGGGGGCCTAAAAAGTGCGCGTTCTGCCGCGAAATCGGGTACGACGCCGTGGTCGACTACAAGGACGCGGCGGGCGGGTCGATAGCGCAGAGGATGCGCGCGGCGTGCCCGAAGGGCGTCGACGTCTTCTTCGACAACGTCGGCGGGGAGCAGCTCGAGGCGGCCCTCCTCCTCCTGCGGAGGCACGGCCGCGTCGCGCTGTGCGGCGGCATCAGCCAGTACAACCCCAGCAAGCCGTCCGACGTGCAGGGACCGAAGACCTACCTTTCGCTCATCGGGTCTGCGGCGTCCATGACGGTATGCTGTCATCTCTCCCTCTCTGCCATTGGTCAACGAACTGGGTTTTACGAAAGGTTGGCATAGTGGTCCCCGGTGACTCCCAACGAACTCAACGGAGCAGTTGTGAATTATGGAGGATCCGACGCTACAATCCGTCTTCCTTCTTTCAATCGCGAACTAGAACAGTGTTGCACGACCCCACTTTGTGTTCTGGTGGAATAGTAGGCCACGGAACTCCTTGCTAACACGAGTCGCTCAGTTTGGGAATGCTGCAGTACCCGTTTCTGTCTCTCGAAAACAGAAACCGTGAAGATGATAATGTCACAGGGTTTGGGGTAAGCCCTGATTATTAGATTCACGGTAAACGAAGCTAGCGCACAAGGTTTGCCTGATTCATAACTCGCCAGCCTCCTGTGCCTAGGTGGACCTGTTCGTCAAGTACGAAGAAGCAGCAACCAGCTACTACCCCTTCCGAATTAGAGAGAGAGAGTGAGAGAGAGAGAGAGAGAGAGAGAGAGCGAGAGTTAGAGTAGAGAATCTATTTGGTATCGGAAAGTAGGTGCGAGATCCGCCCTAGACTCGTCTTCACTCGCCCTACGCTCACCATGCAGGGTCAAAGTTTTGTGCTTTTCCGATCTCTCAAGTGTGGGTTTAACTACAAGCAGCTGGAGCAATAAAAAGCACGTGTTCACGATGTCAAGTGGAATCCTAGAGGAAACAGTCTGTACAATGTGGCTAGTTGGCAGGGGTCGGCGGGCAAGGTCCTGTGAAAAGGGCCTCTCGAACACCGTCGCATCCGCAAACACGTCGGAACCCGACCGAGGCGGATCTCGCTCTTCGACAGGTGCCACTTTGGCCTCGAGGGCGAGTCTGAGGTAAATGAGGGCGAGTAAGACAATATTGGCGGGCCTTGTGTAACCAACGTGTTTCCTTCTCTGGAAGACGGCCTGCACAAAGCCTGTTCTCAACACACTACAGGGTTTCTTGGTGATGGACTACGTGCGCGAGTACCCACGAGCCCTTAAGGACCTGGCTCAGTGGTATCAAGCAGGCAAGTTGAAGCAAAAGGTATTGCCAACCAACCCGTTTTCACACTCCTTCCCCCCGAGGTGCACACAACACCGCGGTGAAAAAAATACAGGGGGCTAGTCCCTCAAGGTTTCATTCCCCACTTTGGGAGCCGTACACTCCCCTCTTTACAACTTTCTATTTTCTATTTTGCATCCCTTTCCTAGACGACATCTTCCTCGAAGAAGACTTGATGCTAGCATCAACCATGCATGAGAGGCAGTGCTCTGCCTAAACATTAAACTAAGATTTTCCCCCCTCAAACTTTCGACGAAGGTGTGGCGAGGAGCCCGAGAAGGACGACACGGTGCGCACAAAACCGGGGCTGGAGAGAAAAGGAACTCGGCGCTCCGGGGCAAAATGCACAACAGTCAACTGCATCATCGGGGAGCAGTCACCACAGGACCCAACGCAGTGTGTGTTGGAAACTCGAACCGACCGGCGACAGTGACAAGCACTTCACTCCCAACTCTACACCTCACAGCGTGGTCGTAGAGGGAGGTACCACGTTTCGTAACGGGTCCGTAACACAAGACACACTCATACACAAACACACACAGGAGGATATCCGAACCGGGTTCTCGAACATTCCTAGCACGCTGCAGCAATTGTACACATCGAACAACTTCGGAAAGCTCTTGCTCAAGCTCGAAGACAGCCAGGCCAAGCTCTGAGCGAGCTTTTTTTGTATAAGCACCTGCTTTGAAGGAAGTGCTTGAGGAGACTGCCAGTTGTGATAGATCAAAAGAGGTAAATGTGCTGTAGCCCACACGAAACACAGGTAAATCTGGGTTTAGTGGCGGGCGTAAGCGTTCAACAAACCCCCGGCGCCGGCTTCGCCGTGTGCCTTCCCGGTTCCAATCCCGCGTGCCAAGACGATTCTCCCCTTGTTCCAGATCGAGGCCCCCCCGCCCGCTGTCACATCGCCCTTTCGCCAACCCTTGCCTCGCCTGTTTAGTTCTCCTGTTCGACATCTCCGTTTGGAGCACGGGCATGCGAACTGAGCCGGGGAAATGATCTTGAAACTTGTGGTGTTGGTTCGCTCTTTTCAAACTGCTACGCCGCTTTGCTCCCAGCCCGTCCGCGCTGCGTTAAAGAAGAGAGCAAAAGCTGCGAAAAGAGCTTTAACCCTTTACGGACGGGGATCTAAATCGGAGTTGCCAACCTCCTCGCGGTGGTCCCCGTGCGCAAGCACGGCTAATGGCTAACACGTGCACAGTGCGCTGCTCAGGGTAGTTGAAGGCCTGTCAGTAGTCTCGAGGGACGATAGTACTAATGCAATCCCTTACTAAACCCTTTACGGACGAAACCCGAAAAGGTCTCGGCCACTGCGCCTCCAGGGCGAAGACGCGTCGAACGCTGCCAACACACCCACTGCCAGGTCATTGGTAGTCGTGCTCGTTCGTTGTTGGACCTTTTGCCGCCATCGATTGGCCAACGTACCCGGACCGCGTTTTGCTGCGGCATTGGACATCACTCGGGGAGAAAGCCTTCAGAGTTGGTGGTGCCGCGCGAAACGCGCAAGGGCCTTCGCACCGAGTTCTATCTCGCGCACTCCCTCCCTCCTCCCCACATATTTCTCGCTATCTTTCGAAGTCCGTCGTAACAAAACGGCGTTGGTACCTTTTTCTAAAAGAAGAAAAGTGTGCAAAGACAGGGGACACCAACAAGACGATACTGCATCCCGCCTCTTCATTTCTTCGGAGAAACCCTGTTGAGACCATCAAACGCGCATGAACGAGAGTGGCCTGCTGACACGAATAACGACGCCGATAATCGAATGCGGTGACTATTCAAGCAGTGTGAACTTGAAATGCAGGTACCCCACAAGGGGTAGGCTTGCATTGTCAAAGGCTAGGGTTACTTGATAACGTCGTCCATGGTGACGAGGACCTGCCGGTGATACCCAGCTCCATTCTTTGAACGCTGCGCTTTCGCGCCGCGAGCTTTTTCTTGGGTTTCCGCTGGCAGTTCTGCCGCAGTCGTCGTGGACGATGAAGAAGATGACCGCGGTGACTGTTCAAGCAGTGGGCCGGCGCATTCGACCTTGCCAGACCCGGGGAGGAAAGCAGTCCAGGCTGCCACGGATGGCATCTTCGTCTACACGTACCGGCAGAAACACTGGCCCTGCACCTGCACCTGCTTTGGTGGTGGTAGGCACAACTTGGCTTCGGCAGCTCTGTTTCCTTACACACTTGCATATGGCTAACATGCAAAATGAATCGGTCATGTGCCAATGAAAATGCAAAGGTCAAGACTAGAATACCTTCAGGCTCACTACAGATAGGTCTTTAAATCCGAAATACAGGCCACCCGCCCACACCCCCAACCGGGGGATGCGCACACCATGCCCGCGGCAGGATGGCTCGACGTGTGCCGCCGCAACAAGGCGGGGGGCGTGGCGAAGCAGCGCTACTGGACCCGGTCGGACGGCGACGTGCTGTCCTTTTTCAAGGAAGCCCACGGCACCCGCGTCGCGCACATCGTCCTGGCCCTCGTGTCCTCCGTAAGCCAAGCGGCAGGCGACCCGAAGCTGCCGGAAGAGGTGCGAAGGCAGGGAACCCTCGGGATAAAGCTCCAAGCCAGCGGCGACTGGGTCGTGCTCTGCCCCGACAACGAGGCGCAGCTCGCCGTCTGGGAGCGGCATTTGGCGGAAGCCGTGAAGCTGCGCAAAACCGCCGAGCAATCGTCGGCTGAAAGCGGCGCCGGAGTGGCACGGGATGGCAGCTCCGGTATATCACGGGATGTGAGCTCAGGAATGTCACGGGATGTCAGCTCAGGAATATCACGGGATGTCAGCTCAGGAATATCACGGGATGTCAGCTCAGGAATATCACGGGATGTCAGCTCAGGAATATCACGGGATGTCAGCTCAGGAATATCACGGGATGTCAGCTCAGGAATATCACGGGATGTCAGCTCAGGAATATCACGGGATGTCAGCTCAGGAATATCACGGGATGTCAGCTCAGGAATATCACGGGATGTCAGCTCAGGAATATCACGGGATGTCAGCTCAGGAATATCACGGGATGTCAGCTCAGGAATATCACGGGATGTCAGCTCAGGAATATCACGGGATGTCAGCTCAGGAATATCACGGGATGTCAGCTCAGGAATATCACGGGATGTCAGCTCAGGAATATCACGGGATGTCAGCTCAGGAATATCACGGGATGTCAGCTCAGGACTGTCACGGGATGTCAGCTCAGGAATGTCACGGGATGTCAGCTCCGGAATATCACGGGAAGGCAACCCGGTCGCTTCGAACGGAAACAACGAGGCCGGCGCCGAGCCGCAACGCAGCCCCCGGAGAGCGTTCGGCACGCGGAGGGAGTCGCTGCACGGCGCGCCGCCTCCGATCGACACGTCGAGCGGCCCGAAGCAAAGCCCGGCGCGGGTTGCGGAGCAGCACAACGGGACCTCGAGCCTGCGGTCCCCGCGGTCGTCTGCAAATTTGCACGGGGCGCCGGCTCCGATTGACGCGTCGGGGGGTCTGAAGCAAGGCGTGGCCGTCGTTGGCGACGGCATGGCGCGGGTTGCGGAGCAGAACGGGAAGTCCGTGCCGACGAGCTTGCGGTCCCCGCGGCTGTCCGCGAACGTCTACACCGCCCCGGCGACACCTCCCCCAGTTGATTCCGCGGGTACCTCCGGGCGATGTCTCACGCCCCGGTCTCCCCGGGACACGCAGACGCTGCCGAAGGATGCGACCCGACCCCTCGGAGCCACCGCTTCGCCTTCGCCGCCGCGGGCGGCGGACGCGCTGCCCTCCCGCAGGCCGTCCCCGCAGTGCAACGCTACCACAGCGTCGTCCGCAACCCCGTCGCCAAACCACTCGTTGCCGACCCTACGCAAGACGCCCCCGTTTCACCCCAGCGACGCATCCATTCCCCCTCCGCATCATCACGACCCCCAGTCCGTGCCGCTGAGTGTGGAGAAGACGCCGCCGCTGAAGCCGTCGAGTCGTCGGGTCTCGCCGCAGCGGGAGGGATCCGCGGCGGCCGGGAGGCCCAGTTCAGTGGTGGTCTCGGCGCTGACGAACATCCGAAAGACGTCGTTCTCCTTCGAATCCGCGCACGCGCAGAACCAACAGCACGCCGCAGCCGTGCATTCCCACCACAAAGTGCCCGCCCTGCCGACGCCCCCCGCGTCGTGGCCCCGGCACGTCTACACATTCAAGCAACCCATCAGCCCTCGCGACCTGGGCGACACCGTCGACAAGCTCAGCAGCCGGGCTGACACCCTGCGGCGAAGCGTCAGCGAGGCCACCACCACCACTACCAACTACGCGGGCCTGCAGTGCAAGTTCGGGGTCAGCGAAGGCGACTTACGAGCGACGTCGGTCCGGTGGGCAGAGGCCGCCGGCGCGGAGCGGCGTTCCGATGACACCGAGCTGCTCGCACTCCTCAAACAGTACAAGGTGCTCCTGCGGTCGAAGGTGACCAGGGAAGGACTCGCAGACTTGACGGAGGCGGAAAAACGGGTTTTCGACGTGCGCTTCGGCGGCGACGAGAAGGTGCGCGAGGCGACCAAAGAGCTGGAGGGCAAGCTGGAGCGGCAGCAGGACGAGCAAAGAAGGCTGTTGGTGGAGTTCGAGAAGCTATGCGACGCGAGGGACGAGCTTCAGACGGAAGCAAGGGTGTTGAAAGACCGGTGCGATCACCTTGAAAACGATGCGAGTGCGGTCGCAGCAGAGGTGCGGCGCCTGCGGCACTCTCTAGAACTCGCGAAAGAGCGAGAGATTGAGTACGAGCGACTCCTCAATCAAACCAAGAGCGAGCACACGTCTTCCCTGGCGGCCTCCGCCGAAACCATCGTCTCGCTCCGCGCCGAGATCGTCGACCACTGCATCGGCCCGTCGCCCTCATCACTCACCGCAGCGCCGCCGAAAACAGCCGACTCCCCGCTTCCCAAAAGCTCGATCCCGCCCCACCCGCGCAGCCGCAGCTTGAGCCCCTCCCTCAAGTCCTCCCTGAAGCCCGCCTCCGAGCCCGCCCAGCGCCACGCGCCGCCGAGCGCCCAGGCGCACCCCCGGCGCGACCCCCCGTTCCAAACGACCGCAGCGCCGACGCCCCTCCCGCACTTGTCGTCCAATCAGTCCCCGTCCCCCCGCCGCCCGGCCCGCAACCCGCGGCACGCGCACATCAACGCGGCACCCGCCGCCGGCCCGGGCCCGGCGACCAGCAGCTGGGGGGACGACAGCATCGACATCGAGCCGCGCCCGACGCTGCCACCGACGCCCACCCCGGTGGCGGGGGCCCCCCCGCGAGCGGCGGACACGCCGCCGGCGGTCCTCGACGAAGCGGGCCTTTCCTCGTCGGATGCCATCCTGCGGTGCCACGTCTGCGGCAACCTGGTCAACGCTTCCGGGATGCCCGCCCACGTTCCGAAGTGTCTCAAGGCATGTTTTTAGCCACATGCAATGTGTGAGGAAACTGAACCGCCAAAGTTGGACCTTCTGATCATGATCATTTGCCAATTTGCCACCTGAAACCACGTCCAGGATTTGGGCTCAACAACAAGGGTAGTGCGATCAACGAAAACTCTAGTTTCCTTTTCTATCTTCTCCTGCTCTCGCGGTGTACGATTTCCCTGTTTCTTTTTCTCGTTGAATGTGCACCGTGCACTTGCTTTGCAGGCATGTTTTGCTTTTTTGTACAAGCACGTGCTTAAACATTGCCCGGCGGTTAAAATAATGAAAAAGAAAATTGAGCAAGTAAAAAAGGCAAAGTCGCCGGACATCTGAACGACGTCAATCGTCGACCGCCATCAAAAGACAGGCGCTTCGTTTTATTTGTACGTGCCGGTTGATCGTTCTTCCCACTTGCATTTACCCTGTGTGTATTCAGGTGAGGAATTCTGATCAACCACCAAAACACGCTGCCTACGTCTTTTTAGCCTGCACAATACATTGAAGGGCAACCCGCAAGATTGTTAGTACTAATAACATGCAACGCAGGCATGGCACGCGACGCAGAAGACGCTCCCGCAGCCGTTGAAGCACCTTCGGCCGCCGATGGCGCCTTCCGTCTCGACTTCAGCGCACGCTGAGTACAATCGCGAAGCGCAGGAGATCTACTTGGCGCATTCGAAGAACCGGTGCCCGCACTGCCTTCAGCGCTTCGACGGCAATATCCTCATCGAGCACGTGAACGACTGTTCCGCACGAAAACCTTGAGTTTTCGGCTTGTGGTACAAACGCAGAACATCTATGAGTCGAATGCCGCGCTTTTTGCCTGGCGATCTACTTCTCGCACTCGAAGCACCCTGTCTCCAGCACAGCGTATCGAGTCTCTACTTGCACTACAAGCGCAGGACATCAACCTGGTCGCATCTTTCGCTTTACCTGCGATCTACTTCACGCAGTCAAGGACCGGTCCCCGTCCTGTCTTCAACGGTGCGTTTGCAACTTTCTCGTCGACCACGCGAACGCTCCGCGTAGCAGTCATAAGTTTTCTACTTGCGTTGCATCTACTTGTGTTGCATCTACTTGTGTTGCATCTTTGGCTTTGCCCGGAGAACTACCCATCGCAGTCAAAGAACCGGTGCCCGCCTTGTCTGCAGCGCTGTGTTGGCAACTTTTTCGTCGATCACGAGGACACCAGCTCCGCGCAAACCACCGACCTTAGTTCTAGTCTGCTTGGTTGAGTCGAATCCTTGGATTTGGAGATATACCTATCACAGTCGAAGAAACGGGACCCGCACTGCCAGGAGCAGGTTGGTGGCCGAACTTGTCGAAAATTTGGTTCGTTCGGTCTGTTGTGGGGCTCCACGACTTGAGCGATGCTTTTGTTTTCTTTTGTTTCAGGTTTTGTGAACACACCACACGAAGACAGTCCAGCAAGCTGGCATATTAGGAGTTTGAAAGCTGGGTTCGCCGTTCACACGGCACACGTCACACACACATTGAGTGTCCACTCTTGTACAGCACTTCGCACATCGTCCCATAACATTCCACTGCGACTCGGTTGCACGCCCAGTGTCGGTCACTCCCCACGAACGAAGCTTGTTCAGACAAGGCTGTACATTAGAGTCCTTGAGTTAAAGTTAGTAGGTCTCACCTCTGGCGCTGGCAAAAAGAGTATCCGGCCCGGCCAGCGCCGATTCATTCTGCCGGTACATTTTGTCACAGTGGCCCTGAACGGGAGAACAAACCCCCCGAAAACGAAGAAGAGGAAAATAAAAGTTCCAAGCGTAGTTTTACTCGGGGTACTAGCTTGGGGCGGGGGTATTCTCGTTGCCAGACCGGATTGACCCCGAAAACTGGTTGCGTAAACAAAGAGTGAAAACAGCTCTGCGGAAATACTCGAGGGGCTGCCTTGTGCTTACTTCGAAGGAGGCTAGAGGGAGAGAAACAATACAACCACAAATTGATCTTTTGCAGGTGGCTGCCTCCTCCGTCATAGCTAGTACCCTGATTTTACTCTGAAAGAAAATGCTGATACGACAAGAAAGAAAACAAGAACCCAGTCTAAAAATAAGAAAAGAAACGCCGGGAGTTCGGCTTCTGTTGGTGCACACGAGCAGATGCTGGCTCTGCCCTTGTTCTTCTTTTGGATATCGCTTACACCTTCGTCACAGCACGTACCCACCTGACGTCTTTGCTACAAGGCAATTCCTTAAGGAAAACATCAGAAAACCCAAGCGGGGCGTCACCAGAAATCCAAAACTCGAAATCTACCAATCAGGTGCCCATAAGATGCTCCAAAACGGCGGGAAAAGTGATCAGACGCTCGTTTAGGCTGAAATAATGGCTGCAGAATGCGAAAACAAGGCCAAATCACCCAAGGAAAATCCTCAAAACTGTTGAGGGCTTCTTGGCGAGTCCCTTCGTCATCAAACCGGCTCTATTTTGCGGCACAAGGCGACTGATGATGATGAGGGGGAGAGAGAGAGTTGTTTTCGTTGAACGCAGTTGTACCTGAGCACTTCTACGTCGAGTTGAATTCGACGCGCGCAAGTGAAAACGCCACGGTGACGAGCTTCTCATTTCGTCCAACATTTCATGTTTTGGTGAAAAAAAACGGCACCACACGATGAAGCATGCAAGCGAAACGAAAGCGAATCCTGCGAGAGCCCGAAGCTTGTCGCTGCAACCTCGTCACCTTCTCCAGTAGAAGTGGCAGAGGCAGACTTCAGCGGCGGCCGCAGGCTCGCAATACACTACTACCGCGGGTACAGCACGGGCGGAAGAATGGGCGTTTTTCTGTTCAAAACTTCTGATGAATCCATATTCTGAATTCGATCTGCCGAACAAAAAGGGGGAGGGCAAGCAGACCGAGAATCGGCTGACGAGGGCACTCTACGAAGCCACCTGAGTTGATGCGACGTCGAGTTCGTGGGCAGAAGCAATGCGTGACAGAGCAGCTGGTGGTGCCTTGATGATGTTCGCGCGGTGAAGCTTTCAGAAGGAAGGTGCCGCGTGACGAAGCTCGACCAGGCGGCGGAGAACGAGAGACAATTGCAGGACGAGAGCACATGGTGCAAAGTCGCTGACGACGAGGCGGGTAGACTGCAGGCGACATACCACACAGGGCGCAGCATGATGCGGGAGATTGACAGATTTATAATATCATCTACTCTCTACACGCTGTGGACTTTCAACAGTCAGTATAAACACGGGAGGAGGGAGAACAGAGGAAGCGGACCGAGGGTTTGGCTAATGTGGGCGACATGCCAGGTTGACGGGTCATGGAGGCGGAATACGGTCGGAAGTGTGCGACATCGAGGTGCATGTGCGGAAGCAAGGCGTGACGGCGCAGCTGGTGACGCCTGTCGGCGTTCGCGCGGTGAAGCTGGCCGAGGGAGCAGGTGGGGAAGCCCGACAAGGCGGAGGAGAACGAGAAGTTTTCGATCGGCGGCGTCTGGGACGTGTCGGAGCAGGGGTAGCAAAGGCGCTGGCGACGAGGCAGGCAGACTGCGGTGACACACTTACATTCACGCACCATACCAAAACAGGGCACAGCATGCAACATCTCACACCAGATTCATAATATCATCTGCTCTCTACACGCTGTGGACTTCCAACAGTCAAAAAGAAAAACGGGAGGAGGGAGGGAAAAGGATTTTGGCTAATGTGGGCGACATGCCAGGCTACCTGTGTTTGACGGGTCAAGCGGACAATGGGAGCGGAATACGGTCGGAAGTGTGCGACATCGAGGTGCATGTGCGGAAGCAAGGCGTGACGGCGCAGCTGGTGACGCCTGTCGGCGTTCGCGCGGTGCAGCTTGCGGAGGGGGAGCAGGTGTGCCGTGTGGCGAAGCTCGACAAGGCGGTGGAGAACGAGAAGTTTTCGATCGGCGGCGTCTGGGACGTGTCGGAGGATGAAAGCCCAGGGATCCCTCGCAGGGTGGCGAACGCGTTGATGAAGAGGCAGAACGTGACGGTGATGGTCACAGGGCTGCACACCGGGAAAACGGACGTCGTCCGCAGAACCATGGAAGAAGTGGTCCAAGCCCTGTCGGGCCACATAGACGTCGCCGCCAAGCTCGCTTTCGCCGAAGCGTCGACGCTGTCCCCATACACCTCGCTCGCCCTCAGACCCGCGCCCGCCACGGCCTTCATCCGAGAGAGCGAACAAGTGCAGTACTTCGTCACCCCGCGAAGCTCCGGGAGCCCCCAGCACTCCCCCAAATCGACCGCGCGCGCGAAGCGCGCAGAAGGCTCCCCCCGCGCCGCGCCCCACAAGCGGCGCACCACGACTACGCTGCCCAGCCTCCAAGGGGCGGAATCTGACGCCGCCCGGCTGGTGATGAGTCCCCTGCACTTTTCCCTGCCTCCCGCTCTCAAAAAGCAGTCGCTGTTCCCGTGCTCCGACGAAGGCAACGCGGCGCTGTCGAACGCCTCGCCGCTGACTTCGCCCCGGAGGAAAAGCAGAAGCTGGGTGCCTTCGCGCCAGGGATCGCCACAGCGCAAGAGGAAACCGGCGAAGGACGACGGCGTGAGCTCCGCCGACGAGGACTCTGCTGGAGAAGAAAGGAGCGGGCAGGCCATGTGGAGAGTGGTCAAGCGGATCGTCGAACGGATGCCTAGCGAATCTGAGGACGACAGCGACAACCCTTACGTGTTCCCCATGGCCCCCGGGAAACCGAATGAGGATGAAGCTGCGGATGCGAGCGCGATCAGCCTGCCCGACAACCAGCCGTTCTTGTCCCCGTCCTCCTTCTCCGCCGCCGGAACGCTTCCCAACGACGCCTCGCCGGCGCGGGGTCCGTCCTCCCGGTGGGACCTGGCGTCCGATCACTCACCGCAGTGCTTCGAAAAAACGCCGGAGTGCCTCGGCCTCGTCAAGCGCCCGATGCCCCCCGTGCGCACCGTCCAAAACCGAAGCATCGCCGCCCGCCGCCTCCTCCAAGGCGACGACACCGCCGGCAAGTCGGCGCCCGTCAGCCCCCGGAGGCACGCCAGCCCGAAGGCGGCCAGACGCCAAGAGTCCCCGAACCAAGCGAACGACCCTTTCATCCCTTCCAACGCCTCGACCCGCGGGCTTTCGGCTGTCGACCTGCCTCTGTCCCCGCCGTCGAAGTCGCTCAGTCCGTTCCTTCCCCAACTGTCTCCCGAGCAGCAATCGCATCTCATCGCTCGATCGCCGCGTTCTCGACGCAAAAGCTGCGTCAGCTTCGAGGTGTTGTTTTAGTACTAAGTTAGTCTAACAATCTTGTGGGTTGCCCTTCAATGTATCGTGCAGGCTAAAAAGACGTAGGCAGCGTGTTTTGGTGGTTGATCAATATTCCTTACCTGAATCCACACAAATACAAGCGGGGAAACGATCAACCGGCACGCACAAACAAAACGAAGCGCCTGTCTTTTGGTTTGTTAGCTCTTGCAGCAACTTGGCTACTTTCGACCCCTTTTTCCATCTGTCTTGTCAAGAGTTTGTGCTCTTCGTATTGTCTGCCGAGAACTGCCTTGAAGAAAGGAGAAGTAAGAACACATCTTTTGTACCTGATATCACCAGCGTAAAGGAATGTTGAGTGGCTTTACTCGGGGAAACGAGCTTGGGCGGGTCAGGGAGGGTCTTTTTCTTTTTAACCAACCACACCTTGAAGCTCCCTCAGTGAACCTGTGAGAGCTGCCACTCAAAGCTATTCTCGCTTTTTCATCTTTATTTACGACCTTCCCACGCAGGAAACGACCGTCCTGAGTCGGTGCTCAAGCATCCGGTCGATGGCGCGGATGAAGCGGAAGAACGCCGCCGCGGAGATCATCATGGATGACCTCCGCAGCGCCGAAGAAGCGGTCAGCCGGCGCAACCGGCTGCTGGTCCTCCGCTTCGACGGCGACTCGCTGCTGCGGTTCCCGAAGCTCTCGTGGCTGCCGAAGGCCATGCGCGACACGCTGCGCGTCAAGATGTGGATTTGCCTGCTGGAGACAGACCGCCGGATGACGCTGCTGGACGTGCAGGACGCAAGGATCGATCCACAGTACGCGTGCTGCCTCAGCATCACGCTTGACGGCGTAGAAGCACCTGGGGACGAGGGACGGTGGTCGGGTGAGGGCCCGGCCATCACGGTGTTCATGCGCGACAGCAGAGGAAAGCAGCTCACGGTGTCGACCAGGGCCCACAGGCTCTTCGACGGAGACTGGCACTCCATCACGATCGACGTCGCCCCGAGGGCTTCGGACGCCGAATTGCGGGTAAAGTGCACGGTGGACGGCACGGTGCTCACGTCGGAAGTCAGCAAGGGCGGCGGGGACCTGGGGGACGAGGCGCCGCCGGCCAAGAGGAACCCGGGCGAGAAGCGGCCGAGCGACGACTTCGACCTGGCCGGCGTGCTCTCGGGGCTGGACGGGTTCGACGCGTGGCATCCGGTCGCGTACATCGGGGGGGCCGTGGGGCTCATCAAGCCGAACGACCCCCTGCCCTCCATCCGCTGCGTGAACTCCCTGGGCGCGTTGTTAACGGACGTTTCGTTCTGGTCCCTGGCGCCGCAGGTAAGATTCTTACTCCTCTCGAATCGACAACGCCGGTCCAACACAAACCGGCAGAGGATCGTTTCTTTTCAGCCTGCGCAATGCATTGAAGGAGCCGCCCTCGCCCTTTGGGATGAGCGAGACCGGCCCTCATGAGCGAGGCATGTGTAACTTAGCCGTAGCGCTACCT
The DNA here is from genome assembly GCA_030068145.1 of Diplonema papillatum. Classification (NCBI taxonomy): domain Eukaryota; phylum Euglenozoa; class Diplonemea; order Diplonemida; family Diplonemidae; genus Diplonema; species Diplonema papillatum. Next base: position 84,930 of record JAPJBO010000307.1, read on the forward strand.
CTAAGTTACATTGCACCGCAAAAATTGCGGTTCAACGTAACTTAGAGGTCCACAAACTGGATTCACCACCAGAGCCTCTAAGACGTGTAGTTTTGGTTTATTCTTTTGCTTTTCGTTGTCGAACATTATTTATGGGCCTTCTAGTGAACAGAGAAAAGAACGGAGCAAAAGGAAGAAGGGCCTCAAGAAACCTGGTTTAGCCTGTGTCTCTTCCGAAAGGAAGATCAAGACAGAAATCCAGTTTGACCTGTGTTGGCACCACGCTGAACCAGGTTTTTGCGGTTAAAGGACAACCCGCAAAATTGCTCGCGCGTGCCGGTTGATCGTTTTCCGACTTGAATTTGCCCTCTGTCATTTTCAGGTTAGGAGTGACTACCCCCGCCCCGTCCCTTCCAGGGAGCCGCCCCGAATGTAGCCTGGCCCACACCCTTTGACTTGTTTTGCATTTCTCCTTCTGGTGCTGGTGGCACACCCGCCGGGAATCCCTTCTAGTCTGAGGTTGGAATGCAACGAATCTGTAGCGATCTGTGATAGACAGCGGCAAGCAATGCGGTATAGTTCCAGGAGATAGGGAGTAACGACATACTTTAAATTCACGTGTTTTTTGGAGTGAAAAAAGTCAGGGCATTACAAACACCGCCTACACTCTAACTCGTCTCTCTCTCTCTCTCGGGAAAGGTCAACGCGGTAGCGGACATACAGGTGGGTGGGGAGAGGCCCTGGGACTGCTAAGGCGTGACTAACCCCGTCCCTGTCCCTCCCAGGGAGCCACCCCGGAACTAGCCTAGCCCACCTGACGGTGGAGGCCCACACCCTTTGACTTGTTTTGATGTGTTCTCTCTCTCTCTCTCTCTCTCTTTCTCTCTCTCTCTCTCTCTCTCTCTCTCTCTCTCTCTCTCTCTCTCTCTCTCTCTCTCTCTCTCTCTCTCTCTCTCTCTCTCTCTCTCTCTCTCTCTCTCTCTCCTCTTCTCTCTCTCTTCTCTCTCTCTCTCTCTCTCTCTCTCTCTCTCTTCTCTCTCTCTCTCCTCTCTCTCTCTCTCTCTCTCTCTCTTCTCTCTCTCTCTCTCTCTCTCTCTCTCTCTCTCTCTCTCTCTCTCTCTCTCTCTCTCTCTCTCTCTCTCTCTCTCTCTTCTCTCTCTCTCTTCTCTCTCTCTCTCTCTCTCTCTCTCTCTCTCTCTCTCTCTCTCTCTCTCTCTCTCTCTCTCTCTCTCTCTCTCTCTCTCTCTCTCTCTCTCTCGGAAAAGGTCGCGCTGGCAGAAACGGTGAAATAATAAAGGTCGCAGGGTTGGTGAAATGAAAGCGAGAATGTGGAATAAAAATCCCTGGACGTGAAACTCAATGAGCTGAGATCCCGCTGCCTCCGGGTCTCGCAAAAAGAAAACAGCGCTATCAGGAGCGCAAATACAAAACTTTCGAGGTAAGGAACCTCATGCAACACAGAACGGGGTCCGGGGCGGCCGGATACCCCGCCTGTATGGATCCCGTGTCCAGACGTCTGCCAGTTGTTCAGCAGTCGGGACCCATACAGTCTCGAGGATACACTGGTGTTCCTCCAAGACGTCGCGCACCTGGCACAGGATGAGGTTCCCGAGCTCGGTCTTCGACTTCCAGTTCTTCAGGCAGTTGACGGCGGGCAAGTTGTCGACAAATATTCTGATTGTCGACAGCGGAGACCGCGAAGCCGCATACGCAACCGCAAACTTGGCCGCCGTAAGCTCGGCGAAGAAGATGTGCTGCGGTGCATCCCTCCATGGGCCCCACATCGCCATGGAACCCACTAGCCAGGCCCATCCCTGCATGCTGGCGTCGGACCACGCCTCCACGAGGGTGTCCCGCTGCTTCGAGTCGAAAACGACCCATCGATTGCCCGACAGGCGCCGCCTCACCCCAGCCAGGAACGGAAGAACGTCGTCGCTCACGCGGACCAGCGACTCCCAGCCCAGGGAACCGGTCAGGACTTGGTGCGCCAGGGTCCCCATCCACGCAAGCACCGGGCTCACTCTGCAGAGTGGCGTGCCCCACACCGTCCATGCCCAAATGGCGGTTCCGACGACCTTCCAAACGCCACGCAAAGTCATCTGCATCGAACCGACCGAGCAAAAGAGGAGGTGCGCCTTCCTCGCCCACTCCTGCTTCAGTCGGTACCTCTTCGCCGCGAGGTCAAACTCGACCCCCAAGACAACCGGCGTCGAGCTGGGCTCGAGGACGGACTTCTCGTCGTTGACCGTCATGCGCACCTGGCGGGCGCGTCGCAGGACTCGGTCGCGCACTGCGCGAAGCGCGTCCGGACAGTCACCGACGAGGGCCCAGTCGTCGTACCAGACGACCCTGTCGTCCTTCGCAGGCTCCGTGACGACGAGTGCGGAGTCCTGCGCAATCACCGGCGAGTACGACCAGCCCATCGTCAGACGGCGCCACCGATACAGGGCCACGCCCCCGTCCGGCCTCTTCGTTCGAAGCCCGAAGAATGCCGACGTCGACCGTCCTACTGGGAATTGGAAAAAGTAGGACTTCAGGTCAACTACGACTGCGTGTGACTTCGACATCATCTTCTTGATGACCTCGTCGACACGCAAGAGGCTGAACTTCGGCGGGGGCTCCATCAGCTCGTTCAGCGGGCGGCCGTCGACGATGGCGCGCGAGTGCTGCTCGCCCTTCTCGACGGCGAATGCCGGCAGGACGCACTTCAGCGGCTGCGACCGAGGAACCCGCTCCACAAACCCGACACCTTCCAGCGTCACGGCATGCGGGGCAAATGCGTCGCTCTTCCGACCCGGCAGGACAGGCACTTCCAACAACTTCCGACGGAAGGAGTGTCCGTCCGTCAGGAGGTCGAGCAGGCCGTGCAAGCGGGCCCCGGGGCCAGCTAGGCTCCGGAGGCCGCGGAGATCGATCGGCGGCACAGCCGTGACGTCGAGCGGCCTCGTCGATCTCGGGGCACCGATTCCCGGAGTGAGGCCCCTCGTCTCCGGTGGCAGGTAGCCGAGGGGAACTGCGGTCGGGGGGTCGTAGAAGTGGGGGTGGAGCGAGTTGCTGTGTGCTCCTGCGGTCTTTGCGTTTTTTCGTACTTGACCAACAGGTTCACCCCCCCGCACGCCAAGTCCGCCCTTCGGTATAAGTTCGTCCAGAACTTCACTCACTTCGTTCACGAAGTTCTTGATCCCTCTCTCTCTCTTTCTCTCTCTCGCTCTCGAAACATTTACATCGAGCGCGCCGCTTACACATAGGGCCACGCTTACACATAGGGCCACGCTTACACATAGGGCCACGCTTACACATAGGGCCACGCTTACACATAGGGCCACGCTTACACATAGGGCCACGCTTACACATAGGGCCACGCTTACACATAGGGCCACGCTTACACATAGGGCCAAATGAACATTACCATAATACCCCAACAGCCGACTGGCAACGCCGCGAAGAGCGACGGGAGCAGCGAGTGCCTTCCGGGGCAGAAGGTGTGCTTCGCCCGCTACCCGCTGTGCGACGAGCCGAAGACGCCGGTCGCGGCGCACCGGGCCTCGCGGCTTGCGGACGACGTGTCCGGGAAGGTCGCGCACGTCGCCCGCCCCGCTTGGGTCGTCTCGCAGATGCCGCAGACCTCGCTTTTTTTCGAAGGCGACTCCTGCGTCGTCGTCGGGCCCCTCCCCGGGCTCGGCAGCCTGCTCGGCTACTTCTCGATCAGCCTCTGGGTGAGGACGACATACACGGAGGCGACCATGGCCGCGTTGAAGCTGAGCGATAGCCACACGCGCCAGAAGATCGGCGTGTCGCTGCATAGGGACATCGACGGGGTGTATTGCCCAGCGTCGCTCTGCTTCGAAGTATCCGACGTCACCGGGAAGTTTTTCATCGCGGAGGTGAAGGACGCGGGCATCGCCGATGGGGAGTGGCACTTCATCCACTGGACGTATTACTACGGCACGAGCGACATCGTGATCGACGACGCGGTCGTCCACGAGGTCATCACGTCGGTCGACTTTTTCGGCGAACCTGAGAGCTTCGCGGATTTCACCGCGCCGCTCGTACTGGGGGGGCACGGGTTCAAGGGGAAGGAGGTGCGCGAGCCGTGGCACGGCTTCCTCCGGGCCGTCGAGATCGCCGTCGAGCGCGTGCCGTTCGCGCGGTGGGGGCTTGACGACGGGCCTGGCGGCGTCCTGCTGAAGGAGCAGCTGCAAGGCTTCGACGGGGAGCACGTCTCCCTGAAGGACGGGAGCTTCGACGACCTGAAGAAGGTGTCATGCTCGTGGCTACCCGTCGAGCAGCCGTCCGACATCAGGAAGGCCGTGTGCGAGCTGGTCCAAAAAAAGGAGTGGACGGACGTCAAAAACTTCGACAACAACGAAGTGCGCGCGGCGTGCATCTCGGTCGATTTCGAGGTCGATTCGCGGAACAACGCGAGAGAAGTCGCGACCGACGTGTACAGGGGGAAGCAGATCGAGCTCGATCGAACCGCGTTGTCCCCCGACCCGAGCGGGGACGACTTGCTCAGCGCCGAGGAGGACGGACGCCGCGCGAAGCCCGCCGACGGCCGGTTTCCGTCGCTGTACCTCCCGGCGTCGGTCTGGGTCCAGCTCTCCGACAGCGCCGCGGTCTCGGCGTTCTTCGCGCACACGCTGGCGGCGGTGGCCGACCCGCGGCCGCCGCACAAGCCGGCATCTCCCGGCACGCCGGCGGCGACGCCGCCCGCGCGGCAGCAGCCGCCTGGCACCGAAAACCCCCGCGGGAAGAAGGGCATCCTGCGCCGTCCGCGCGCCGATCCGGAGCTTCCGCCCGAGGCGCCGGACCGCCAGCGGCCGGGGGAGAAGGCGGCGGGTTTGGGGAAGGCGCGCGCCGCCGCCGGCGGCGGCAACGTGCTGTGGCTGCTGTCGCTCGGAGACGCGGTGCTGTGCGTGGGCCACGTCGCCGACAACGAAGTGCACCCGAACTGTGTGTACGACGGCGCGGCGCACTCGTGGAGGGGCCCCGTGTCGTCGTTCCGGGCCGGGCACAAAGTGGCCACGTCGCGGTCGCAGTGCGCGGCGGGCGTGGAGCAGCTCCTCGTCGCCGCCGGCGTGCGGCCGGACCTCTTCGCGAAAATCCACGCGTTTTCGCCCGAAGTCTTCCCCGCGGACGCGGGGAAGATGTCGGCCGCGGAGCCGGCGGCCGTGTTCCGGCCCGTGCACTTCGAGCAGCCGCCGGCGGAAACCGCCGCCGAAGGCGGCTCTCCCGAGCCAGAAGAAGACCCCGCCGCGAAGCGGCGGGTCGACAGCTTCACACGCACCGCGGCTCTCGACAGGTTGCTTGCCGCTACGCGGCGCCATGCACCTGGGGGCGGCCGGGGGGCGCGGGCCGCGATGTTCGCGGGGCTGCTGTTCCCGTTCGTGTATCAGAGCTCGGCGCTGCAGTACGTCTGGCTGCACGCTTGCGGGAAGGGCGCCGGCGGGACGGTGCCCGCCCAGGACGCGATCTACTCCCTGCGCATCCTCGACGCCGCGGCCCGGAGCACGGAGGCGGCGGCCTGCGTGCTCATTCAGCGCCGGGCCCGCCGGTTCATCGCAGCCCGCCGGCGCAACCGCAAGCCGGCAGCCCCCTTCATCCCCAGCTTCCTCTCCCTCCCCGCCGCCCAGCCTACCCCGCCGCCCAGGCGCGCCGCGTCCACCGCCCGGTCACCCCCCGACGCCCGCACCGCAACTGCCAGTCATCCGGCTGCATTGCCCTACCACCTCCCGGCGCCGCCCGCCACTACCGTCCCCATGGTCCTCGACGCCCAGCGGCCGTCGGAGCCTGGGAAGGGGCTGGCCGCGCTGTTGGTCGCGAGCTACCAGCCGGACGACCTGGCGATAGACCCGAGCCCCGACCTGGGGTACCACACCTTGCTCTTGCAGAGGACGCTGGTGAGAGCGGGCTACACGGTGACGGTGTTGCACTCGAAGTCGTCGGACAGCCGGGATCGGCCGAGGGGCATTCACCTGGTCACCCGCGTGGACAAGTGGATGCGGGAAGTCAACGAAACCAGCGCGTTCTGCTTCGTCTGGCTCTCCGGGAAGGGAAGCCTCGCGAAGAACGCCGTCGAAGCGCCGCAGGCGGGTGAGGTGCAGGGCTGGCTCGCCGGCGACGAGCACGCCGCGCGGGGCGAGCTGCTGCTGGCCGCCTGGGAGGCGGCTCGCGCCGTCTGGTTCGAGGAGCGCAGCGCCCGGCTGCGGGCCCTCGCGGCTCCGCCGCTGCAGCAGCAGCAGCAGCAGCAGTCGCACGACAGGCGGCGGCCGCCGAACCGCGCGCGGGAGCCGGACATGACGCTGTCCCGGGCTGCTCGGCAGGCGCAGGCGCGGCAGGAGGAGGCCCAGCGGAAGAGCAACAAAGCCGCGTGGCGGAGCACGCTCGACACCCTCGGCGCCGCCGTCGAGCGCGTCTTCCGGGCGGAGCTGTGCTCCTTAGAGCAGCGGTCGCGGCGGTCGATACGCTGCGCCCTCGAAACCTGCTTCGAATGGGTCCAGCGATATCGCGCCCCGGACGCCGATCCGCACATCTTACTCGACAACGCGGCCGTCCCCTTCAAGAAGGAAGACGCGCCGTACAACACGCTGTCGTGCGCCAAAGTGCAGCGCCTCATCGCACAGCGGCTTACCAAGCCGAGCAGCCTCTTCGTGTCCGACATTGTGGGGTGGCGAGGGGAGGCGGGCGCCTACTCCCTGAACCTGTCCTTCTCAGCGGCCCCGTCGTCCGGAACTTGCATCGCCCGGCGATCCGGAAGGTACCAGCTGGACAGGTTTTCGGGTGCCGCGCCGGCGATGCTCGCTACGGTGTACTTGACCCGCGGGCTTTCGGGCGTCGCGGGCGGCGCGCGGCTGGCGTTTCTGCCAAAGGCCGGCGGCCAGCCGGCCGGGGTGACCGCGAAGGAGCTGGTCGACTACACGGTGCGCCGGTTAAACAAGCGGCGCGAAAAAGCGACCGTTTCGGTCGAAAATCCGGCGCTGAAGGACAAGTTCACGGCGTGGGGGGCGGAGCTCGCGACGTCGAGGATGCCGACGACGCCGGCCGACTTGCGGGCGAGCAAAATCCACCGGTTCGACTCCTTCGCCGAGCAGTCGCTCACGTCGTGCGGCAACCCGCAGTACTTCTACGCCGCGCTGTCGTTCGCGATGGGCGTCGACCTCTCTGCGCCGGCGCCGTGGCAGACGGCGGAGAACATGCTGAAGCACCACCTGGGCCGCGCCGGGGTGCTCTCCACCAAGGGCCGCGTCCCGCTGCCTTTCGTGGACGTCGAGGTGAAGGAGCCGTACGCCCGGCTCTCCTTCGGGTTTCCGCGCATCGCCGCCGACATAGCCACCTTCACCCGGCCTCTCAACGTCACGGTCACCATCCGGCCAGCCGGCACGTGGCAGCAGCTCGAAACCAGGCTTTCGAGCGGTGGGCGCGACTCGTTCTACCCCGTGAAGAGTGCGGCCCGCCCCGAGAGTGCCGTGATTCGCGTTGCGCTGCCGATGGATTCTGCGGACAAGGCCGCCTACAGAGACCCCCGGTGGCTCGCGGTCCTAGACGACTCGGACGTCGACCTGGCGGACCTGAAGCAGCTTACCCGCGGGGTCTCGCGGTGGGTCGCGGCGGTGACGTCGGCGAGACAGAGTGCTCTGGGCGGTTCGTTGGACGTGGCGGGGCTGCGGCAGCCGGCGGTGGTCGTTGCGCTGAGCGACGTGCTCGGCGTGCACAAGCTGGTCAAGTCGCAGCGGTACGGGATGCTTTCGGGCCCCGGGGTTGTGTGCGACTCGCTTGCCGCCTTCGTTGGACCCGAAGAAGATCGCCTGCAGAGCTTGCTGCACGATTACGGTGCGTGAAGCGCTGGCAGATGTATGGAGATAAAACGACGACACAACTTCTCAGCAACGTGCTAAGCTGGTCGAGTCGCAGCGGTGCGGGATGCTTTCGGGTCTCGGAGTTGTTTGCGACTCGCTTGCCGCCTTCGTTGGACCCGAAGAAGATCGCCTGCAGAGCTTGCTGCACGATTCCGGTGCGTGAAGCGCTGGCAGATGTATGGAGATACAACTTCTCAGCGACGTGCTGGGCGTGCACGAGCTGGTCGAGTCGCAGCGGTGCGGGATGCTTTCGGGCCTCGGAGTTGTTTGCGACTTGCTTGCCGCCTTCGTTGGACCCGAAGAAGATCGCCTGCATCGCTTGTGTTGCACGATTACGGAGCGTGATACCGCTGGCACCTCTTAGCAACGTGCTAGACGTGCACAAGCTGGTCGGGCCACGGTGCTGTGTGCGACTCGCTTGCCGCCTTCGTTGGACCCGAGGAAGATCGCCAGCACCACCGCAAGTGTTTCCCGGGCTTAGTCCTGTTCCAGGTTGCCCACCTTTTAAAGACTGCAACTTGACTTCGAATCCCCCTTTCCAGCAGATCAGGACTCGGGCTGTGCTGCGTTCACGCCCTTTCAGTGCGGTTGGTGAGCAACCACCGGTTCTGGGCAGCAACGCTGCGTACACTACTGCGCTACCACACACGTCGCTAAAAAGAGCTGGTAGATCCAACAGCACAAAATAAAAAAAAGAATTCCATCGGGGGAAGCCCCGGGAGCAAATTGCTGAAAAAAAAAAGAAAAGAATTCCTTACTTTAACTCCTTGAAAATATTGAGTTGGGAGGGAGAGGAAAATGAAGAATCATGCACGGCAGAGTCCATCCTCAGAGGCTGGAGTTAAAGTGAACGTGCCCGAGTCACACCCGAAAAGTGGGTGTACTGCAACTAACAACGCTTGTATGCAGGCGCCGGAAGAGCGGGTGTGGCATTTTAACTCGAGCCTGAGCTCCTGGGGCTGGACTTCACCCGTGTAGTGATTCAATGCTCGCGAGCTGCCTAGTTTTCTGCGCGTCCGGCCGACGGAGACACGACTATCAAAAGTAGATCGATCACGTGTCTTTTTTTCTTCGTTAAGTGCCGCGTGCGTGTTTTCACTATCACTTCGTGTTGCTGGTGTGGTAAAGTCACCACTCTTTCCCCTTCCGCCTTGGCGCGCCCTATTGCTCGTTCGGTAGCCCCCGGAGGAGCTTAGTGTAGATCGAACATTGTTGAACGTGTGAACCCGGCTGAAAAATGTTGGACTTCCCCTCCTTTACTATACAACATCTTCTTCGAAGAAGACTTGATGCTATCATCAAGCATGAGAGGCAGTGTTCTGCCTAAACATTAAATTAGGATTTTCTCCCCCGCTCGTTGGGGGTTTGCGAGAAACAAAAAAAGGGCACTCAGCTCGACGATGAGAAACACGGCCGAAAGAAAACGAAGTTATAGGTCTCCCTCTTCCAACAAACGCACGCAACACGAGCTCGATATCATCGTGTCAACGTAGCAAGGTCTCAGACCATGAGAAGTTGCCGGCCATTAGCGCGCGCAGCCAGAAACAGCAAAGCGGGATGTTTGAAGTTCCGCATGGAAGCAGGCCTCTAACCCTGAGCCGTCGCCAACTGTAGTCCTACGGACCCGATGTGCGAAACGGGACTAGCATCGGTGTCTGTTGCACCATCGATTTCAGAACAACCAGAGCTTCAGTCCCAATAGTGTGTGCAGATCTGCCAAACAGAAGTCCAATAGAAATAGGCATATTATGCTAGCAAATCGGGGGGTTGCTTTTCTTTGCTTTTTTGATTTGCCTATCAGTACTAACAATCTTGCGGGTTGCCCTTCAATGGCAGCGTGTTTTGGTGGTTGATCAGAATTCCTTACCTGAATATACACAGGGTAAACACAAGTGGGAAAAACGATCAACCGGCGCGCACAGACAAAACGAAGCGTCTGTCTTTTTCGTGAGCAAACCGTTGTTCATTGCACCTTGTGCCACAGGCACCGTTATTCGCTATTATTTGTTTACATTTGCTTGGGCGCATTGGGCAAATTAAAGCAAACAAAAGGGAATGATAGGCAAGTAGCGCAGCAAAATCGAATTTGTCTTCTCTCAAAAATTCCATTCGACGAAGGTCACCCGGAGACTCTAGCATCCCGGATTCTCAAGCGAACTATAACTCTAAAAAGGTTATTTTGCCCAGTGGTTGCCTTGTTTGCATACTATGAATCATAATAAAGGTGAATAGGTAACCTCTCAGTGTAGAACCTCTGCCTCGAAGGTTCCTATGCATGCCGAGTCACGGTGGGTTACCGCCCCTGTCCCTCGACGGGCACCCTATGGTGCTCGACAGTATGCCATTCCAAATCCCCTTCTCCGTACTCAATCAATCGCAACGGTATGCCGTCCCTTTGACGATTCAGTCAGTCCGCGGCTTCTCGAGCCCTCCGTCATCGGGTTTATTTGCCAAACGGCGGTTTACTGCAAACTCGTCCCCGAAAATACTCGGGGTGCGAGGTTTCGATGGACGCGAGAGGAGTGGGAAAGATCAAGTAGGCATCCGGGCCATATGTCGGAGCAGTGGGTACAGCTTCAGGCCGGTGACTGGGGGAATCCAGTAAAACCCACGAGCCTGTTAAGTTTCGTCTCGCGTCTGTACTGTGTGAGCGGGGGCGCAGGGGAAGGCAACTACACGACGCAGTGCCCGCCATCTCGGGTATAGTCTTCCTGTCGTACAAGTCAGTGCAACTTGCGTGTTCAAGACCTTTTCATCATTCGCAGAGTGTGACTCCGCGTCACAACGCAAGTTCAGGTCCAAGCAGATTCGCAGGTCGCAGGGCACCATCGACCCGGCCGAAAAATCTTGCCCTGCTTCGCAGTCCTTGTGCCGCCCCTTGCCAGTGCCACAATGCGCGGTTGCTCCCGAATCGTCTAGCTCTTCTCCCACCCTCTCGCAGGGGGCAGCGAAAGTTCATGGAATCCGTTTTCCTGCCGTTTGCAGCCTCTCACTGATTGAACTTGGGGAAGGTACGGGTTACCTCCATCTGCAGCCCTATCCGACTGGGTGGACAGTCCAGTACGGACAGTTGACCGAGATCAGAACCATGTTGGCACACCAGCATGGCTGGGCGGGCATTTTTGGCCAAACGACGTGTCGGTGGCGACGTTACAAACCAGACACACACCGCTGTCCTGTCTGCAGGCATTGTTTCGCGCTGATGATGGTCCGCCTTGCCCGTGGCTGTGGCTTGAAGGACCGAAACACGGTGCAGATGGGCCGGTAGCACAAAAACAATTTCATTCTTGCAATCTCCCTCCACGGCGTTGTAGTGAAAGAGCACGTAGTGGTACGGCGTATACGCGCATGCGTACGTACACCACCAATGTCTGAGTATCCAGCATGCAGCACCACATGGTGGGATGCTATGCACTGCTGATGCGTAGGCGTTGATGCACCGTTATGAGGTTCCCATTATCATGACTGGGATCCTATCCACGATAGAGGCCATATTAGACCACTTGTGTCGGCAAAGACTTGTACTTGTTCTCAGCTTACGAGTTCGCTTGAAACTCGAGCGCTTTAACCTTCTCACGAAATGAGGCAAACTCACCACACTCGCAGGCAAACTGAGCGAAACGTATCGCCGCGCAAGCACAAAGAAAAAAACCCAAAAAGAGAAGCCCTCCCTCTCCACGGCCACAAGGGGGATCGCCAGAGACAACACAGAGAGACACAAGAACACTAAAAAAAGAAGAAACACCCGCACACGCGCGCACGCACAAAGAACAACCAAACACACACACACACCCCCCCCCGCATCCCCCCCGCGGGCTTTTCAAGGGCCGTATGAGCTCGCCACCGAAGCCTTGGCAGGTGAACCCGGAGGGCGCCGCGACAGCGACGACCGGCGACGGGAGCCCCGCGCCCGTCACCGACGCGGCTGGCGCGAATGTGGGCGGCGGCGCCGGCGGCGCGGCGGGGGGCGTGTCGGGGGTGAACTCGACGGCGACGGGTGCAGGGACGGGGTCTTACCTGAACAACAACCGAACGGGTATGTACTCTGGGGGCATGGGGTCGAGCTACGGTATAGGCGGGTTGGGTATGGGAGGCGGGTATGGAGGCATGGGTTTGGGTGGATACGGCATGGGCGGGATGTACGGCGGCATGGGTGGAATGGGCGGGATGGGCATGATGGGGCCGTCCGAGCAGAAAGGGCAGATGGCCATGTTCCTGATCAGCCGGCTCGGGGAGATGGTTTCAGGGTTCGCGCAGATGCTGCAGTCGGCGATGAACACGATCCTGAACTGCGTGTCCAACCTCGCTGGGCTCCACTCTCAGTACTACAGTGTCCCCCCAGCCCTCCCATCCAACAACGGCCAGCCAGCCGACAAAAACAACCTCGCCGGGATCGACTTGAACAACCCCGACGCCTCTTCCGCGATGCTTCAAAACGTGCCGGACGCTTCCTCGCAGCAGGCCTTCGCGCAGCAGGGCGAGGACTTCGGGTTCCCGTTGTGGGGCGTCGTCAAAAAAATGCTGCTGCTCTACGTCGTGTGGAAGGTCGCGCGGTACCTCTCCGTCCGCTTGGACAACATCCTCAACAAGGCGCCGCCGCCCGCGTACCATCCCCAGCAGATCGCATACTTGCCTCCGCCGCGCCCGAACTGAAACGGGACGCAGAATAAGAGCCGGGCTCCGTCCTCTCCTGATAGACCGTGACGTGCTGTGGTACAATGATACACAGCACCAGCAAATCCGGTACCGTGATGATACACCGTAATCGGAAACTGCTGGCAATTCGATGCAACTCCAGGGGATACAAGTGGCTCGGCTTCGAATGCTTCGTGGCAGGCTTGGCAGCGGGGCTCCGTGGTTTGCAGCAGATTGGCACCGGGGGTTTTACATTGGCGTGTGTCTTCTCGTCTGGGTTCGTGCTAACCTTGGGCTCCATAAACGCTGCACGCAACAGACATGCAACTGTGTGCACACGTTTGCGCGCATGCGTACGCATGTGCGCAGACGACTGTCCTTTCAGACGTCCCACAGTGAGCCGCGGTGCATTTGACAACCCGGGCTTGAAATGAAGGTTGTAAGAACGAACATGCATGTACTTGTCCGTCATGAGACTCAGCGATTTTCACACGGTGGGTCGCTGGTGCTGGAATCGGGCGGGATGGCACAGACGGCTGTGCTTCTTTCTTCTTTGAATAAGCACCTGCTTTGTCGGACCAGACGCACGGTTTCGCCGGGATCGACTCGTACAACACTCCAACATTTCTAAAACATGAAAAGCCTCTGGGCAAAACCCTGTTTTCACATTCTGTGGATCATGTGGCTCCCTTGAGTGCATTCGGTAGGTGAGTTGTCACACGCTTGTTATCGGATGCGGATTTCCGTCCCGCCTGTCAACGATGAGCGACTGCTCGGACTTTGCGATCGCTTGAGCATCATCCACTCGGTGCATTCGGCAGCCGAGTTGTCACACACTCTGCTCTGGCTTGTCACTATATCTCCCACAGTGAAACACGTACGAAGCCGCGTTTGCAGACGACTAGTCGCTGATTGTTAGTACCTTCTGAAGGCAGAAAGGGGTGCGAGTCAAGAAGCGTCAAGCAAGATCCTTTCACCTACATTGCCCTCATAGGTCACATCTCACACATGTTGTACGCCTGCGTCTAGCGGCGTGGCAGCGTTTTTAGACTGTCTGCTATGTGTGGGAAAAAGAACCAGCCTAGGCCGCTGGCTCTCTCGGACGGTGAGCTCTAGCCACAAAAGCTGAAGTGAGGGGGTGGGGGGCTGTTGGGCCACACTGCAATCTGTGACAAAGCTGAACCGCCCGAGCATAACCGATCACGTCCAGGATTGCCGAAAGGGAATGCGTGAACATTCCGCAACCCGGATGCAAAGATCTGAAGTGGTGACACATTGACGATCCTGTTGACCATGTCCACAGACCCCGGATGATGCAGTCGTCTCTTTTTGAAGGAAGGGTTGACCCTTGAAACGCTTCACGCGGAGACAGGCTTAACCATTCTGGAAAGCTGCACTTTCTTCGTGTAGTAGGGTGTCTTGTGGATGTGCATGGAAAAACCAGGGGAGATCTCATTCTCTTGCATCGGGCCGTACCGTTAACCGCAATAGGTCTCCTAGGCTAAAAGCCTCTGGCCGACAGAACAATGTAGGTAAGGGAAGTTGGCAAACTGGATCCGTAACTTCGGGAATGCAACCCAAATCCTGGACGTGCTCGGTTATGCTCTGGCGGTTCAGTTTTGTCACATAATATTCTTGGAGTTAACCCAGCTTCCCGTTTTGTTGCGTGTGTGCGTTCGTAACACGAAGCGGAGAACAGCAAGGTTCGCCTTCTTAACTAATCAAGAGTTGCGGCGGATCGGCTTTTCGGGGGAGGGGGGGGATCCCCCCTTTGAACCTTATCGCACAAAGGATCTCTCTCGCCCGCAGCCCGACAATAAGAACCCTCGGACAACCCCACGCCTCTTCAGCGATGCTGCAAATCTCTGCATTGCACCTGCGGTGCATCGTGGCGGTCCCGGCACAGAACGCCGCGGGACGAGATTTGCAAAATGATGCAGCGAAACCGACTTCCTGATTTCCTCTTGTTTTCTCCGCGCGTTAGCACTTTCAGTTTGGCCTGGCTTAGCTGATCATGTGCAGCCGGTTGCTCCGAAGGTAGTCGCCCTCAGCACAGCAGGCGTTCTAATGTGATGCAGCGCCCTCTGCATCCTCCGTCATCCTTACCTTCACCATCAGCCTACCATCGACTCCCTGGCGGGTCGGTCGTTTCTTGCCTGCATCTCAGACCTCCGAGTGGGAAAAGACAAAGGAAAAGTAGTTCACAGCAGCAAGCCATGGACCCTATTTCTTTCTGTGTTCTTGGCCGACATTTCCTTCTACCACCACCCCTCCGCACTGTTGTTTCAGGTCTTGTACTGCACACTGACTGGGGCACATCGACGGCACTTGTAGTTTGTACAGCTATGCGGATCTAGATCGGAAAACCGTGGACACTAGAACCTGGGCGCATGCAAAAATATCACGCGGCACTGGAACCTGGGCGCCTGCAGAAGGAATATGTGAGTCTTGGAATCATAAAGCACGGGAACGCAGACGGTCTGGTCTGCCTTCTCCTGTGATCGCCGAAACGTCCTCAACGGACATGTATATGGCCAGCTTCTTTGGCAAAAGAAATAGCGAATAATTGGCGAGTGAGCGAAACGAGGGAACCCTCACACGGGTGCCTCGAGAATAACTCCAGTACCGCGTGTTCGTCCAGGATTCATTGCCAGCTGTAAGTGGACAGCATTTTTGCCCCGGTTTTGGCGCATTCAATCAAAGAGGTTCCGTTCTGGAACCTTCATTCATCGGACACACGACAAGAAGCGGCACACATCGTAGACTGACTCGGTGGAACATAGCCGGGCCATCGGCTTCAGCGGTGCCCAGATTGGATCTGGGAACTATCATATTCGCCCACCCACCCCGCGTGAAGAAGAAGAAGAAAATAAAAAGGCCGCTCCTGGTCCAGGAACGTGACGGTCAACCACACAGTTTGCAAAGCTTGAGTCGGAGGCAGCACAGTGCTACAACCCCGTCCGCTCTGCCCTGCGGCTGCCCGTCTCGACGAGCGCGAGCGCCAAGCCCCAAGGTGCGCCACGCCTTGATGCTTTAGTTTGGGAAATCGGTAGCCACTTGACCCGTAGGCCCGTGGCTCTGCAGTACCGCCGAACACGTGAAGCTTGGCTCCCGTGTAGCAGGCTTTCCCTGGTACCTCCCCGCGTGAAAAAAGGAGAAAATACAATTGAATAGAACACAACCCGGATGGGCTGCGTCGCCTTGCACGACGGCCGCTGACCCTGCGGATAGTCGGCTCGTGGGGGGTGAAGGCACACTAGCTGATCGGGCGGCGCCTGCAGGTCGATGCTGCCGAACTTCGTGCAAGGACGATGGTTTAGCGGCACGGCCTTGCGGTTGGCGAAGCGGACTCCTCAGGTATGCTTTCGCGTTCCTGCACACTCCTCGGACCCCAACCTGGAAGGGGGGGAGCGGCTGCGCTGATCAGTTGTTTGTTCATTCGAAAGGACCGTAAACAGAAATAAGTTGGACCGGACAAAACGGTCCAACTCACCTATTTTGGGCTCTCGCGGCTCTCCAACTTTTGCCGGTCCAACTTTTTTCGGGGGGGTCCTGTGTACTTAGTGAAATCTCGTGGCTGGCCACTGAACAGCACTCGCTTCACCTCCGTAGTTTGATAGTCGCGCATGAGCCCGCCACAAGAGTTCCAGAACACAGCGCGGCACTGCGTAACCCGCTGTGTCCCATCAAGCACTCGCAACGAAGCACCCTGGCCGTGGTCCAGCCACGGTAGTGGTCCAGCCACGGTAGTGGTCCAGCCATCGGTAGCCATGGAAGCACCCTCAACCCCGCCTAAGTGGAAACGTGCCTAGGCGGGCAAAATGGTCCAACTGTTTTGTCGTCGTGCGGTCCAACTTTTGTCCGGTCCAACGTATATCCGGTCCAACTTATTTCTGTTTACGGTATGCGAATACTGCGGGGAGCCCGACCTGGAGGGGGGGGGAGCGGCTGCGCTGATCAGTTGTTTGTTCATTAGAAAGTAAAGGGGGGGGGGGGGCGAATAAGAACAGTTATTTGACACAAATCTGGTTGTCTAAAAACACTACCACTATTTGGTTCTGCTACTGTTCGGCTATCCGGACCTTTTTTTATTATTCGACAAATCGAATAATAACACAGTGTTATTATTCGACCCCCCCCCCCCCCCCCCCCTAGGGCAGTGAAGCTGGTAAACGTTGAGTAAACGCGTTTACTCCAAACTGAGTAAACGTAAACGTTTATAAACGGTAAACGGTTACGTTTACTCGCGGTAAACGTTTACTCGCCTACAGAGCACGGTTAGACCATACTTGGCCTCCTGGCGCAACCCACGTTCCATCAGGATGTCCATCTCTTTTATGGCGGCGTCAAGCATCACCCCACCGAGTTCTTCGGGCGTTGGGGGGGTGTACTCATCGTGTGCTGATAGCCCGCACAGAACTGAAACCATTGTCAGGAACGAACGACCAGTAGCCTTGTTAAACCCGATGGCTTCTTCATAGAAGAAGTCCCTGATGGCTTCGTGGGCGTCCACTACAGTGGTCGCTCGAGTGAGGAATGGCACCATATTCAGCTGCTTCGTCTTGGCTTTCTCATTTTTCTTCTGCTGCCTTCAGCTTGACGACGAAGGCGGGTGTGTGCTACCACCATGGGATCGTTTGGGGCGCAGCCGCCAGTGCCGCTGCCTTGGCCGAGCAGGTGCTCAGCAGAGGCGGTGGAGAAGGCCTTATCGCAGGACTTGCAGGTTACCTTGCGCATCTTCCGGGTACTTCCGTGAATGTCACCCCTCCCAGGCGTCTCCTTTGCGCTAGTTCGCCTTTTGTGACGAAAGGTGCGTCTGGATATTTTACTTAGTTGCCCCTCTTCCTTGATAGATTGCGTTTCCAGTGGATGCCGCCCTTGATACAGTAAACGCTACACAACGTTTACTCAACGTTTACTCAACGTTTACTCCAAATTGAGTAAACGTAAACGTTTATAAACGGTAAACGTTTACCGTTTACCTGGAACACTGCCGCCCCCCCCCCCCCCGCAGTCCTGTCTGCAGACACTCAGGTTCCACGCTGATGATGGTACGCCTTATGTGTCCGTGGCTTAAAGGACCGAAACACGGCGCAGACGGGACCAGTGCGGTGTTGAGCACATACCCATTCCAAGCACGTTCTTGCAATCCCCCCATTCCAGTAGGGTACTTCGCGTAACGCGACTTGCTGCCCTCGGCACGCAGGATTACTTCCTCGCACTCTTTTCCTTTTGGTACTTCAACCATTGGTGCTGCACACGGCAACCCCATGTCCACTGTGCTCTGCGGAGTTTACTTCGCAGATTGCCACCGTAAAAAGAAGACAAGTCAGTGCTGCCTAGCAAGTCGCAGTCACAATCAGGGCGAGTGCCCTGAGTTTTTTTAACTGATTGCTCAGACACGGTTGTAGGGGCCTTCTCCCCGTGACGGATTCGCCTGTGCTCTAGTAGCACGGGTGGTCCTGGCTGTGACGAGCTACGAACAGCCGCCTGACAAACCAGACTCACACCGCAGTCCTGTCTGCAGACACTCAGGTTCCACGCTGATGATGGTCCGCCTTATGTGTCCGTGGCTTAAAGGACCGAAACACGGCGCAGACGGGACCAGTGCGGTGTTGAGCACATACCCATTCCAAGCACGTTCTTGCAACCCCCCCCCCCCCCCCCCTTTTGCGAATCCTGCGGGAGCCCGACCTGGAGGGGGGGAGCGGCTGCGCTGATCAGTTGTTTGTTCATTAGAAGTATGCGAATACTGCGGGGAGCCCGGCCTCTTGGGTTTGCGTTGCTCACGACTACGGGAGTCGGAGAACCGAACGCAACAACGCAGCACCGATTCTCCCTTTTCTCGTGGGAAAAAGCGAAGAAATCCCTCGAAGGAATGTAATATGGCTTCGGTCCCAAACAGTACCGTTTAGCAAAGGCTCACACGAAGACCCTAACGTCCCGGAATCTCAAGCGAACTTGAACTCTAAAAACGGTTGTGCGTGCGCGCATAGTGGCGACTCCCCACTAATGCAACAAAAACTCTTTAGCTCTAAAAATTCTCTCGGAGTTCAAGCGAACTGTAACCCTTAAAATCCAAATTCCGAAAGACGATAATATGCTAACCCACACGAACCATAGGTAACTGTGGGTAGGGCCGGACATATGAGCGTGTTTGCTTGTGCGCACTTCCGTCAACCTACATCTCACACGGCGGATTTGCGGGATAGTACGCTGCCATCAGTCGGGTTTTGTTCTTGACAAATGCGCTTGTCAGACACAAAAACCCAAAACGAAAGCGTGCACAAAGTATACAACACGCCACCATATGGCCCTTTCTTGCTCTGAGAGAACCCATTTATCAACGGTCGCACGGAGACCCTAAACCCCCGGAATAAAGCGAGCTTTAACGCTTAAAATTATCACGTCGTACACCCACGATGGGGGCTGTTTGTGTTTTCTCTCCTCGTCGCGAGGTTGGAAAAGCTGCAGGCCAAAAGAACGGCAGCGCCCTGCATCTCTTGTTTGACACTCAACCCACACACACACACACACATACACAGCGGATACCTCTTAACCACGATTTGTCGCCAGTCGAATCGAGGACGTACCGGCCCCTCGACGATGCGAGAAGAGAAACGCTCTTGGAGAGGGAAGGCCTCGACAGCGCAAGTGTGGCGCGCCGACGGACGCGGGACACGCGGCTGGACCAGGAGGCCACCGAGCAGCAGCAGCGGGCCACGGAGGCCGTGCAGGCAGAGCTGGTCACCGAAGTCGCCGGGCGCGCGCCGCCCGTGGTGTTGGACGACTCGGAATACTTGGAGAGGGCTGGGTTCGAGCCCTTGCCCACTTCGCTGCCCCGCGTGGCGCTCGACGCTATCATCTTGTTCAGGGTCCGATGGCAGCGCTACGGGAAGGCGACTCTCGAGGGATACCCCGCGGAGTTCGAAGAGCTGCTGGTGAATGCGTTGCTGGGCGACCCGATTGAAGCCGAAGAGTTGTTCTGCGCGCTGATAAACGGGTTCACCGTGCCCGACAGCTTCCGCCCGAAACTGGAGATATTCCGGGAAGTGGACATCCGCGACAAGAAGGTCAACTACGCGGTAGTGAGCAAAAAGCTTGCACTCGAGTTCAACGACGCCATAGAAGGTGGCCTGCGGGCCAAGGTGTTCACCCCCCGTCTCGCCCAGCCGTTGTGCCGGTGGCTGCTGATGCCGCTGGGGCTTCAAAACGTGTCCCTAGACCGCCGGTGCGTCGAGCTGATTTTGCGCATTCTTGCCCGGCACTCGCCGAGCTCTGCGAAGAAGTTCTACCGCAAGTACGCGCACTCGTCCGTCGATCCGACATCGCTCAACGTGCTGGTATGAACACTTTCCTCTCCCGAGGGGGTACCACCCTTTCGTGGTGTAAGCTCATTTGGGGGGATGCATCACATCAGGTTGTACGTGGTGACGTGACGCTCGCGAATTCTGACGGACAATTGTTCGTAGCTCGCCATAGTTTGAACTTGATATGCAGCAACAATCTGTGACGATAGACTGCACGAGTTAGTAGTACGCCGTAGTAATACGGGACAGTAGTGGGGCGACCGGATACTCCCCGGAGAGATGGTACCTGCACTCTAACTCGTCTCTCGTTCTTTTTCTCTCTCCTTGTTAGTTGTTCGACCTGTACGTCTTATCCAGACCACGGTTGGCACAAACGCCACAACTCGCAAGCTCACCGATCACCACACAAGCACGCACGAAGCTGAACATCATAAGCAAACAAAACGTCAACACTACACGTGGGGTCCAGAACACAAACTGCGTACGGACGTTCATCGTCGGAAGCAATCAACCCATCCAAAAAGAACGCCCTCAGAGGCAGCTGATCGAATTTGCGCATTCGCACCATTCCATCCTTCACCACACAGCTCCGCAGCATGTCCTACCCGTGGCCTGGCCTGGAGCACGAAGATACCCTGCACCGGAGCCGAGAGCTCGTGAAGGAGCTGAACCTGCGGCAGGTGCCGATCGACGGCAACGTGCTGGAGGGCCTGGTGAAGAGCTGGCAGCCCGTGAAGCCGCCGCTGTCGATCCTGAACGCGATCACTCGCACCCTCGAGCAGGCCCCGCTGAACCAGTCGGGCCGGGTGGTGTTCTCGGCGGCGATGTGGACGCACTGCATCCGGACGCTGGCCGACGTGGGGAAGCCCGGGAAGGCGTTCGAACTGTACAAGAAGCTCCGGATGCGCCTCCTCGAGGAATGGCCCGACACCAAAGGAGTCGTCCCCGCCTACTTGGGTCATCCGTCAAGCCAAGGCACCCGCGGCTCTTCTGACAAGCCTTGGCCCGTGCTGGGCGGAACGGGCCGGATGTCTTGCGGGCTACTGCCTACGCGGCTCTCGCCCAACGTCATTCTAACCATGCTGCAAGTTGCCAGCACCGTGAAGTTCGGCCTCCCCCTGTTGGAGGAGCTGTATGGCGATTACGTTCGGCTCGGTTACCCGCAGAACCACGCGTGCTTCAGCCCGTTTATCAAGTGGTACGCCAGCTTCGGGACGTTGGACCAGGCTTTGCAGTTCATCAAGGAGTCCGTGGTACCCGCCGGCGTGGGGATCCAGAACGACGCCGTCGGATACTTGGCGGACGGGATCATCAAACGCATCCGGAAGTTGAAGCAGGAGAGAAAACCCGGAGAAGCCAAACGCTTGGCCTCCGACGCCTTAGGCGACCTCCTTTACATACTCGAAGACACCCCGCGTCCGCGCATCCCGATGCCCGCCCTGCAGTGCACCATCCTGCGGAAGCTCTTCAGGATCGCGACGATGGCTGAAAAGGTAGGGCCGGCCCTCGAGGTCTACCGCCTCTTGAAGTACGCCACCAAAGCGGAGATGGCCGCGGCGAAGTATGGCCAGCCCCCCCTGCTTTCTTCTGTTCCGTATCTTGTGTTGCATCGCCAAAACGACGGTTGGAAGCTTGGAAACCCTTTCCGTCGCCAGTCCTGCTGACCACAAGTGGCCCACTTAGTACCAGGATTCTACGTCAGGGTTCAATGAAGTTACCCCGAGCTCACGCCCATTTAAAGTTTGAGAATAGGTGAACTATGCCTGGATAGGACGAAGCCGGGGGAAACCCTGGTGGAGGTCCGTTGCGGTGTTGACGTGCAAGTCGCTCGTCAAAGCTGGGTACAGGGGCGAAAGACCCATCGAACCATCTAGTAGCTGGTTCCCTCCGAAGTTTCCCTCAGGATAGCTAGAACCAAAACAGGAGAAAGCGAATGATTGGAGGCATTGGGGAAATCGCTTCCTCGACGACTTCCGGGCGAACTACCACTGTAGTGGTAGTTAAAGTTCGCGGGTGTCAAGTTCACGGGTAAGAGACCAAATAATGGTCGAAAGTGGTCGCCGTTTGCTTTATTGGAAAGGTCTGCCACAAAATCCTTGAAATGCGTCCTTCATCGGGCAGAAATCCTGCTCCGAGCTCTCAACGGATACCTGGGGTTCGCCATGGAGCCCTATTCTCAAAATAACCCTTCCCCCCAAAACCAGCACCAATAACAACGACCCCCCCCGCCAGACAAGAATCACATCGCTGTCTCTCAGCACGCCTGCACTCTGTGTCATTTAGTTAAGGATCGGAACAAGAGCAGATGGGCCACGGGTGTTGAACACAAACCATTCCAACCATAGTACGTCCCTCCCCCGTTTTATTTCGGAACACGGCGCAGACGGGACCAGTGCGGTGTTGAGCACATACCCATTCCAAGCACGTTCTTGCAATCCCCCCCCCCCCCGAAGAGCGAAACATGAGACGAAGAACGAGGTGCACACAACACCGCGGTGAAAAAAATACAGGGGGCTAGTCCCTCAAGGTTTCATTCCCCACTTTGGGAGCCTTACACTCCCCTCTTTACAACTTTCAATTTTCTATTTTGCATCCCTTTCCTAGACGACATCTTCCTCGAAGAAGACTTGATGCTAGCATCAACCATGCATGAGAGGCAGTGCTCTGCCTAAACATTAAACTAAGATTTTCCCCCCTACGTCCTTAGGTGTGTGTAAATGAGGGAGTGAGGCCGACCGCACAAACGACCGCAACACCACTCCCGCAATCCGGAGTGGGAGTCCGGGGAATATGAAACCGTCGAGACAACAAACACATGTCCACAGAACCCCCAAGTCGCACGAAGATGCCGCTCCGGAACACCGCATTAGCGCAACCGACGTGTACAAGTTGCTGACCGTCGCGTCCAAGAACGGCAACTGGCGCGTCGGGGAGTCCGCGGTGTTCGAGGCGCTGCAGGACTCGGAGCTCGGGAACGAGCTGAACGGCGGCGCCAGCGGCAGCGCGTGGTTCAAGATCCACACGATGCTCCTCGGCGCCCACCTGCACAGGAAGTCGCGTCTCGACCCGCTGTCCCACCGCGCGCTGCGGGCGCTCGAGCTCTGCGTCCAAATATTCCTCCGCGGGTCCGTCTTGACCTACGCGATCACAGTCGAGGTATGGAAGCGTGTTCTGCTCCACGGAATTCTACTTCGGCACCTTGCACTTGTGACTTTGAACCAAGAAAGATAGAAAGCGGAGCAGTGACATTGGGTAAACCCCGCAGAGGCCTTAGAGAGTGAGAGAAGATGGCTACTGCGCAAGAACCCAAGTACCCTGTACGTTTAGGTGCCTCAAGGATTCCCTTGATGAATCGGGATACTTCTTCGTTCAAGGAGAACAATTGCACTCGTCGATCCTCATCACGACGCAAGTTCAAAAGATTTCCCATCCTCTTCAAGATAGGTAGACCCGCAGAATTGTGGGTTTACGGTTCGGAACCGCAACCGCAACGCTGACGCACTCCCTGACACTCACACAGATCATTCGAATTTGCTTGGCCCGCGTGCAGGTATCTGGCGACGTGCCGGTGATAATCCAAAACAACAACTTCTTCCCAATCGGCGTGGAGCCGCGCGTTTTGCTAAGCAGCGACCCGCCGTTGAAGAGAATGTCGTGGGTATGCATTTATCGGAAACGTACGTAGAAGTAGGTACAAATGGCACCCACACACTGGGAAACCCCCAGAAAATAACTTTCACTTTTAAAACCTCAAAACATTAGTATGGCGCTTTCGTTTGTTTGTGCGCACTAGCGGAACTCACCTGCTTTGGTAAGTTTCATGTAGTACGCTGCCAACTACTAATATTTAGTACCAACGATGCATTGTTAACACAAAACACGACCCATAAATTGCAGGGCGCAGACGAGCTGAACGCCGTCGTCGTGTATCAATCCGAACAGCGCCTCGCGATGTGGGAAATAGAGCGGAAAACGCTGGTCGGCAAAGGCAGCCGCATGACGCTGTCGGAGATCGTGGCAGAAGCGTTCAAGCACGCAGTCAGCCGCCGGAGCCTGATATCGGACGACCTCCTCCTGCACTTCCTCGCGTTCTGGCTCGTCGGCGGGTGGCCCGAGGCGGTGCCGGAGACGCTGCTTCCACTTCTCAAAAAAACGAGTGAGGACCAGGCACGCTGCATCGACCTCCTCCTGCAGTGCTGCGAGGTTGCTGGCGTGGAGCCGACCCGCGACGCGCTTATGCCAATCACGAACCTACGCGATGCGCACGGCAAGTTCCAACTTCTTCTTGACAGTTCTCCCGCGAAGTCGGCGTCGGCTTAGAACCTTTCGCGGCGCCTTTTTCAACCCGGGATGTGATTCACCCTGTCCCAGAGCTCCGCGGCGGTCTGGTTCTACAATCAACACGACAAGCTGCAAGCGCTCTTTCGACGGTTCTCCAGCAAAAAGTCAAAAAGTAAGTGTCGGCTTGGATGTTGTTCTGCGTGTGGTGGATAGAGGACATGATTTTTTGCGAGCCCAACGCAACGGGGATGTGATTCTACCTGTCCGAGAGCTCCGCAGCGGTCTGGTTCTACAATCAAACACGACACGTTGCAAGCCTTTCGACAGTTCTCCCGCAAAAGCAAGTGTTGGATGCCTTTGTGGCGTGCGGCGGATGGATGATGTGATTTCTGCAAGCCCAACGCAAATGGCTCGAGGCGGTGCTGACTGATACCTTGCTTTTGGCTCCGAAAACTAAAACCTACTCCCCTCATACTACCCGCCTCACAGCCTCAATGGTCAACCGGAGGCCCTAAGACACCGAACCTTTAAACCACAAAACAAGCGAGGATCAACATTCAAACGGTACTTCAACCGGGCTCAAAGATGTCGTCGATAAGCGATCAAAGCAAACCAAAAGGCTAGCATCCGAGGCCAACGTTCGGTCGCGCCGTGCACTATGGTGTTCTCTTTAACAAGGAGAAAAGAAGAAGAAAGGTCGCAAAACCACAGACTGCGCACATCGGAAACACAAAAAAGAACAGGCACCGGAGCACGAGCTTTTGTTTGTGCGATTTAACCTACCCACTGTGTTCTGGTCAAACCGCTGCCAACGTTCTTTTTGGCTGTCACAAATACTGTCTCCAGGGAAGCAGAAATTGGTCGTCGCAAAGAAACCGTACGATAGCGGTCACACGGAATCAGGGGGTTACTTCCGGTTCCGCCAACAGCTGCCGCCACCTCGCAATGAAGCGGGCAGCTGCTGGGGCTGAAACTGGAATACATAAGCACCTCATCCTGCTGCTTTGATCACTATCTTCATCATGAAAAAGTAAGCAAAATCGGCTTTCTCTGCTTGCTCGGCTTTACTGAAACCCGAGCGAGTGTCTCTTAGTTGCTGGCAACTCTTTTCTTTTTGCCCACGTGTCTCCGTTCTTAGTGACGCACATGCCAGGCCGGGGCGGGCCGTGTGTTTTGTTCCGACTCGGCCAAGCAGCCAGAGTGTGACAACGTCGCCGTGTATGCGTATGGCTAGATATGGCAAAGCGTGCACTTCCCAGCCTTTGAACAACGTCAGACTAACAAGCATGCCGTTTGAATCGGCTAATTTCTGACCATTGACGTTTAAGATGCACTCGCCAGCACCAAACCACGATTACCCTTTTTTTTTTTTTGGGCTTTCTATCTAATAGCCACCTGCTAACTTTTTATTTAGCTTATAGCCACCTAAAGTAAAACTTTTTAATTAGCTTATAGCACTTTCAAATCTTTTTATTTAGCTGATATGGCGCATTTGAAGGCCTGATTTTGACAGTAACTGGTAGGTAGCTGAGAGTAACTGGCAGGTAACTTTTTTTCAGCCTCAAAATAATTATTTTTGTGCAGCTTTTCGCACTTGGCAGAAAAAAAGGGCTCGAAAACTTCGACGCATACAAGGCTGATCCCTTCGCAACAGATGCCAAGATGTGACGGTAGAAAAAACAAGCTGGGAACCACCGTCCCCACCCATATGATCCTCAAGCGATCCACCCATAGTTGGCCGCGTACTGGTATCACAAAGCCAGGCGTGCGTAGGAGCGCGTGGTCCACGCCGCGAAGTAGTTGGCGTGAGCCTCGATGGAGCGTGGATGAGTGCAGATCTTGGTTGTAGTAGCGAGTATTCAATGGATCACATGGAAGGCCAAAGTGGAGAATTTCCGTGTCGACAGCAATTGGACATCGGTCAGTCGGCGAGTCTCCATGTCACACTCAAGCAAGCTTGCCTGCAGGAAGTCGATGTCCTTCTCATCCTCGCTCTCTTGCCACTCCAACAGGCCTTCCTTTTTTCGCTGGCTTGGTTTCCGCCAGTCCGTCCTGTAGTCCAAGCGGAATGGAATCGCTCCTTTCCTTTTCCAAGCTTCAACATTATCTGCTGCTATCTGCTTGGAAGCCGCTCTTCTTTGACCAGCCGCTTCTTTCACTCTGTTACCAAGAGAGCAAGACGATCTTTGAGACGACCCTGGGGAAGGACGACAAGGATTACAGTCGGTAACTCGGACACCTTGCAGCAAGCCTTTGCCCTTACCCATCCCGTCACGAACTCTTGTGTGGGTTGCATCTCGCAAGATTCGCTTCATTTTCCCACATGCCCCTTCCAGCACAGGCACCAAGCGCCACGAGCCTCTTCACATGATCGAGATCGTCGGAGGGACAGTACTTTGTGATGCTCGTAGTACAGCCCGCTTGCGATGCGGAGGAGGAATTCCACTTCGGATGCGCTGGAGATACTGGGGATGAGAACCTTTGACCACTTCACTCTAAAAGGTGAGTGGCGATAGTTTCACATCTTGTGCTGCAGGTTCCATGAGGTCTGTCTTGCCGGGCAGGTAAGTTACTGCATCGTCTGATCGGCTTGCACGTGAGTGGCAACTCATGAAGAAATAAGCATGGGGCTGGCTCACTCCTCCTTGCTCCCTGCCGTTCAAGGGACCTAACCACTTCGTTTTGAATCAGAAACAGCGGGAAGCCTCGGTTGGTGCTGCCATAGCAGAAAGGTGGAGGGGACGATGGGGACTGTAGGAAAATGAAGCCAGAAATCACATTCTGGAAAAGTCTTTTGGCTGGTGGACGAATTCGTCGCTACGGCTTTTCTCCAAGGGACTGGATGTTGCAGTGTGTCGGTTACAATCGTTTGACGGGATGTTCGGTGGAGCACTTGGTCGCTGGAGGCTTTCCTTACCCGCCACTTGTGGACAATTCATTGATGTTCCGAGACTATAGAGGTATGCAAATAGCTCTATCGAGCCAACCCCACTTTTTGGGGGGTCCGCGGGCGAAGCCCGAGGGCACTTTTTTAGCGTTATTTGTGGATTAGAAGGTCGGTATTTTAAAGTCTCCGGTTGACCTTTTTTAGGGTCAAAAATATGATCTAGTCAATTCCCTCGATCCAGGTTTTTTTTGCCCGGTGATTGGAAAAGGGCTGCATCTATATTTCAGGTCTGCCACCGTCTGGAGGCCCGGGTTCGAACCCGGCCGAGGACACTTTTCCGGTCGAAAATGGGTTTTGGAATTGCTGGTTTTCGGGGTCTTATGTGCCCGAAATTTGCGTTTTTTGCAGAGTTTCTCAATGTCCCACGGTTATTGGTCACCCCGGGGAATTTGAGTCAGTCTACCAGAACCAAGCACCGCCCGAACTTTGCTTCACCAAAACTATGCTTTCACCCGGAGGCAGAACTTAGCATCAAATCTAACAAAACCGTGCTGTAATGGGCACCAGCCCCCGAAACAAACCCCGAAAATCATGTTCGACCGGAAAAGTGGCTCGCCCGGGTTCGAACTCGGGACCTCCAGGCTGGAGTCCAGCCCTGAAGCCTTGCGCTGTTCACTCTGCCTTCACGGTGTCATTTCCAGGGGGGAAAACTTCCTGACCCTTTACGCTCCGGCCCGGGGTTTTCTTGACCCGTGATTTGGCGCCGGGGTTTTGCATACTTGAGGCCCGGACGGAACTTAGCCTCATGCTTGCTTCGCCGAACTTACCCGAATAGAGCTTCACCAGAACTCAGCTTTGCTTCGCCCGAACTTAGCATCACCAGAACTTAGCTGCCCGAACTTTGCTTTGCTTCACCCGAACTTTGCTTTGACTTAGATTCGCCCGAACTTTTTTGACTTAGCTTCGCCCGAAATTTGCTTTGACTCAGCTTCGCCCGAACTTTGCTTTGCTTCACCCGAACGTTGCTTTCACCAGAACTTAGCTTCACCCGAACTTTGCTTTGCTTTGCCCGAACTTTGCTTTCACCAGAGCTTAGCCTCCCCAAAACTTAGCTTCGCCCGAACTTTGCTTTGACTTGGCTTCGCCCGAACTTTGCTTCACCAGAACTGCTTCGCCGAACTTAGCTTCACCAGAACTTTACATCGCCCGAACTTTGCTTCGCCAGAGCTTCGCTTCACCAGAACTTTGAACTTTGCTTCTCCGAACTTAGCTCCAGAACTTTGCATCGCCCGAACTTTGCTTCACCAGAACTTTACTTCGCTTCAGCAGAACTTAGCTTCGCCCGAACTATGCTTCGCCAAAACTTAGCATCACCCAAACTTTGCCTTCGCCAGAACTTTGCTTTGCTTCTCCCGAACTTAGCTTCGTCCGAACTTTACTGTTCCCGAACTTTAACTGCTGCCTCTAGTCTCGCTGGGCGCCGGTCTTTACCGGCGCAAATGTACTTTCCGAGTAAGCACCGCAAAGTCTCATCCCCCCAGCAGGCGGGGGTACACCGTCCTGCGCGTTTTTCACTGCCCTTTGTGGGTTGTTTAGCGTCAGGTTTTGGATAATTTGTGTGAGGTTTCTATCCTCTCTCGTTATTTCGCACACAACTTGGATGCATCCCTCGGGAAACCCGCCCTGGTGGTGAACACCCCAAACTTTCTAGTACACACCAGTGCAAACTGGGGGAAAAATGTATTGAAAACCGGCCTGATTTTGACAGTAACTGGTAGGTAACTGGCAGTACCTGCTAGGTAACTTTACTCGATATCAAACGCGCCATTATAGCCACAAAAAACTTTTTATTTAGCTTAGGGTAGGTGGTTTTTTTTTTTTTTGGCCCATGTCCGCGCGCGCGTAAATTTTTGGAACCCCCCGGAAAAAAAAAACTTTTGCAAAAAAAAAACTTTTGGGATCTGTGCATTGGAGCCGGTCGTGAGAGCGACTGCAGGCGTAGTCACGAGCGTGTCCGGCTCGGGAAAAGTCGAAAACCTGTTCATTACACCGATACTTCACGGCGATGCAAATCGCGTAGACGTTGTTTACCTCAGTGTGTATTGACTTTGAAGCCGACTATGCCCGGTGCTGGGTTGGTGCGCTGGGCAAGCAATATCGTGATACTTTGACGTTGGTGCCAATCTAAACAGCAAGATTTGCGTAGCTTTAGCCAGCTCCTGCTGGACGCAGTCGAAGCACGCGGGATACAAGCACAGCCTCAGCCTCGAAACCGTGCGCGGTTTTACCGGCAAGGCATGTCGGGGGGTTTTTTTGCCGCTGTGGTGCGATTATCACACAGAACCAGTCCGCGGGCAGTGCACGCGTCTATGCCTTCCGACGCCTGGAGCAGCTACTAGTAGGGACGTATCTGAGACTCGACTGAGGAGGCATTAAAAGGACGCAGGGCAAGCGATGCGTTCGCGGTGCTTGCGACATAGTGACCGGCGGCAATGCTTGTGCCGAGGTATATTTGCGAAGAAAACGGCACTCGGACCGTGACATCGCAATGGGGCATGTCAGAAGAGAGATACAAGATTGACGGACACCCGCACAATCGACAGTCCTCTGGTTCACTGCTTTATCGTTCGCGGCGTACCCGGCGAACCGCGATCTCGAGTTTAAACCCGAGTGTTTTTTCTCCTGTGGCATCGTCTATCCTCTGCAGCCTTCGACTATGGAACTGTTGAACTCTAGACTGCCACCGCAACCCCTCGGACACATCAAGCTCACCACATTCATCTTTGAGCTCATCGTCCAGGAATTCCACCAACAACGGGCACAAAAGTGCCAACAGCGGACCGGCCAGTAGTATAGCCGGTACATACGGTGTGAAGCGGTAGGTAGAGCCGGTACATACGGTGTGAAGCGGTAGGTAGAGCCGGTACATACGGTGTGAAGCGGTAGGTAGAGCCGGTACATACGGTGTGAAGCGGTAGGTAGAGCCGGTACATACGGTGTGAAGCGGTAGGTAGAGCCGGTACATACGGTGTGAAGCGGTAGGTAGAGCCGGTACATACGGTGTGAAGCGGTAGGTAGAGCCGGTACATACGGTGTGAAGCGGTAGGTAGAGCCGGTTCATACGGTGTGAAGCGGTAGGTAGAGCCGGTACATACGGTGTGAAGCGGTAGGTAGAGCCGGTTCATACGGTGTGAAGCGGTAGGTAGAGCCGGTACATACGGTGTGAAGCGGTGTGTAGCCGGCATACGGTGTGAAGCGGTGTGTAGCCGGCATACGGTGTGAAGCGGTGTGTAGCCGGTACATACGGTATGAAGCGGTGTGTAGCCGGCATACGGTGTGAAGCGGTGTGTAGCCGGCACATACGGTATGAAGCGGTGTGTAGCCGGCATACGGTGTGAAGCGGTGTGTAGCCGGTACATACGGTATGAAGCGGTGTGTAGCCGGCATACGGTGTGAAGCGGTGTGTAGCCGGCATACGGTGTGAAGCGGTGTGTAGCCGGTACATACGGTATGAAGCGGTGTGTAGCCGGCATACGGTGTGAAGCGGTGTGTAGCCGGCATACGGTGTGAAGCGGTGTGTAGCCGGTACATACGGTATGAAGCGGTGTGTAGCCGGTACATACGGTATGAAGCGGTGTGTAGCCGGTACATACGGTATGAAGCGGTGTGTAGCCGGTACATACGGTATGAAGCGGTGTGTAGCCGGTACATACGGTATGAAGCGGTGTGTAGCCGGTACATACGGTGTGACATCCAGTAGCAGAAAGTCTTGTGGCAAAAGTTTTTTTTTTTCTGAAAAGTTTTTTTTTTGCGCGCGCGCGCGTAAATTTCTGTGGGCCGACGGACATGGGCCAAAAAAAAAAAAACCGCCTACCCTTATAGCCAGGAGGTCCTGAAACTTTTTTCAAAAAAATCGATCAAAAAATTTTGGTCAAGATTTTGGGTCAAAAAAATTGGGTAATATACCAGGATATGCGCGAAAAACTAAAATTTACAAATATATGCGCGGTGCATATATTTGTAAATTTTAGTTTTTTCGCGCATATATTTGTAAAAAAAAACAGTTTTTTCGCGCATATATTTGTAAAAAAAACAGTTTTTTCGCGCATATATTTGTAAAAAACAGTTTTTTCGCGCATATATTTGTAAAAAAAAAAAAAAAAGTTTTTTCGCGCACTACAAATACGTTTTCTTTGCAACAAAAGCAGAGCGCCTCTCATCACTGGAGGCTGGCATACCCAGACCCGCAAACCCGCATACCCTAACCCGCAAACCTTCGCATACCCTAACCCGCAAACCCCGCAAACCCGCATACCCGAACCCGCCAACCCTAATACCCGCATACCGAGACCCGCAAACCCGCATACCCTAACCCGCAAACCCCGCAAACCCGCAAACCCGCCGTGCCGGAACTGTTTTGCAAATACACACAGCAGATCAAAGAAAGGGGGGCAAGGTGGAAAATGCAGATCAAACGGGAGTAGAATGTGCACACGCTTATCCGACTCTTGACTTACTATGCCGTGTTCTGAAAGCTGTCGAGGGGCCCCTCCAAGGGTACCTGTAAATCCAGGGTCTCCGGGGCCCGGGCCCCGGGCCCCGGGCCCCGGGTTAGCGCTAGGGTCCAGATAGGGTTCAGGCCCACGGTAATCACGCCATCCAAGGATGGAATCGTCAATATTGCAGCTTCCACAACAAGCGGAGAGCAAGACGAGAAAAAATCAAGAAATAAACTTGATAAAATTTGATAAAAAAAGCTCACAGTCGTGCATTTACTATAGGGGCTGAGCGGGCGGAGGCTCTAAGGTGAAATGGTCAAAATGCCCTGGGAAAAATGTGGGACAAAAACTTTCCGAAATGCGAGTTTTTAGGGATTCCGGCCCAAAAAAAAAATTTTTTTTTTTCAACACCCACCTTGCCACCTGTGACCTTGGGTGACTGAGCCGTGGTACCCTTTAGACAGCCAGCTAGACCTGCCAGAACCTGAAAACCTCCTTCAGGTTTCGTGGCTGTGTCGAAAAATACATTCCGAGGACGTTTTTGAACGCTTTTGAATCCGTTGAGCTCAAGGACAGTCTGGGGCCCTGGAATGGAATTGTAAACGAATTGCATCTCGTACCAGAGAGTTTTTCCTTTGGTAATCGTTCAGGGCCAAAACCCTGGAAAATTTTCCAGGGCCCGGGCCCCGAGTTACAGGTACCCCTGGGCCCCTCCATAGGTTCTCGCATGATTCGTTCGCCTTTGTAACACTATCCGTTTGTAGTACGCTTCGCAATTGTGTTCTTGCACTCTAGCCGAATGGCGGGTGGCGGATTTCCGCGCTCGTACCTTGTGTCTTTTTGAAACACTGCCACGGGGCTGGTGGCCCCCAAAAATGGAAAAAAAAAAAATTGCTCAACTTCATCAAAAATTACCGCAGTTTTTGTTACAAAATTTTAAAATTCAAAAAACCCAATTTTTTTCCGGAATTTCTTTTTTGGCCATTTCCAAAAAGACACAAGGTTTTGACCCTGCATGGTACATCCGTTGTGGAACCTCTCGTTGTTTTTGGCATCATACACCCGAAATAGTCACTTTGTGGGCCCTATAATAGGCTACGAACTTCATGGTATTTTTACAAATGTGTGAGTGTATGTCATTTTGTATAGTACGTTGAAGTACATTCATTGTGGACCCCATATTCTCGCGATGCTGTGTTTGGCGTCAAAAACCCGTCTGAATTCACTTTTGATGGCTTTAATGAGGCTAAACACTCGAAATAGGCACTTTGGGGGGAATTTTTTTTGAAAGGGTCTCCCAACAAGAATTGTGGCATATGCGCGAAAAAACTGTTTTTTACAAATATATGCGCGAAAAAACTGTTTTTTACAAATATATGCGCGAAAACCTGTTTTTTTTACAAATATATGCGCAAAAAAACTAAAACTGACAAACATATGCACCGCGCATATATTTGTCAATTTTAGTTTTTTCGCGCATATATTTGTAAAAAAAACAGTTTTTCGCGCATACGTTTCGTATGCGCGCAGTTTTTTCGGCAGTTTATCGCGCATATATTTGTAAGTTTCCCAAAAAAATTTGGTCAATTTTTTTTGGCCAAAAAACTTGTTCAAGAAAAATCGGTCAAAACTTTTGGTCAAAAAAATTGGTCAATTGTTAGCCAATCTGAGAAAAATCACACACGGAATTCGAACCCAGAAAACCCTTTTGCCGTGCTGTGCCAGCTACTGGAGTGGCCACACCTATTTGCACACGTTCATCTTCGCTGCAGGTAGGGGTTTTCGGGCCCACCCGGAGCGAGTCCAACCTTCTCCACGTCTTATCATCTCATCACTCGAAACAGTCGTATCATCTTATCATTGCTTGAATTTTTGGAGTCTGATACTCGAAACAGTCTAGATAGGGTCACCCACGTGTGTTTACGCCCGAAGGCTACATAAGAACCGACTTGAAAAATCGTCCACAAAGAGCTTGCCGCCGTTTGCGTTAAAGAGAGTGTCACCGAAAAGTACCCTGGTCTGAACTCTGCGAGCTATGTATCATGTTTCCCGGTTTCTCTTTCAGCACCCGTATGCTCGCAACATTCATGCCCGGTACTTCCAGTCTTTTAGCGTGTTGCACCCCTTGCTCCCACTACGGCCGTCCAGATGCCGCCGGGTTGCAGGAATCTGATGAAGAGAGTTAACAACGCAATGGTTGCCAAAGTGTTGCGCCGCAAGTCGGCAGTCGCAAATCGGCAGAAAGGGGGTCCAAGTAAACGAGACCTATGCAAAGTTGAAATGGGATGAGATTAGACGCTACCCCAGAATCACCTTGACTCCCCCAAACGTATCCCACACATTGAAGCTTAAAACTTGCAGCTTGAAACTTGAAATTGGAAACTTGAGTTCGAATCCAAATCGCACAGTTGTCACAGTCAATGGCTGGGTAAATGGTTCGAATCCCGCCATGGGTGTGTTCTCAGGGATTGGAGTCTAATTGTAGACCAAAATTTTTGACCAAAATTTCGGCCAAAATTTTGACCAAAAAAAATCGACCAAAAAATCGACCAAAATTTGACCAAAAATTTGACCAAAAATTCGACCAAAAAATTGACCAAAAATTCGACCGAAATTTCGGCCAAAAATTTGCCAACTCAGAAAAATGACCAAAAATTTTTTGCAAAATGTGGCTCGAAGCTAATAAAAAAGTTGTTTGTGGCTATAAGCTAAATAAAAAGTTTTTTGTGGCTATAAGCTAAATAAAAAGTTTCAGGCCCTCCTGGCAGGGCTTACGCTCCACGTGTGGAACGTGTGGATTTCCACACGTTAATTCTTTTCGGATTTTATTTCCCCACGTGTGCTTCCACGTGTGGATCCACAGGTACCACATGTGGATTTTGGTTTATTTTTTCCCCCACATGTGCTTGCCACAGGGTGGTCCACATGCAGGGGTGTCTAGGCCCACAAGTCGCCAAGGGCGGCGGCCAGTCGCCAGTTCAGTAGCGAGGCTATTTTTTTTGCCCGCCGCACATAGGGGGGATAGGGGGTTTTCCCCCCTCGAGCCTTAAGCGCACCACACGTATTTTCTCTGAGGCCGAAAACGGAGCGTAAGCCCTGCCTCCTGGCTATAAGCTAAATAAACAGTTTTTTGTGGCTATAAGCTACATAAAAAGTTTCTTGGTGGCTATAAGCTAATTATCCCTTTTTTTTTACATAAGCGCCAGCTTGAAAGGAAATGCTCGACGATGCTGCCCGACAAAGAACAGAAGGGATCCCAAGTGCTGTAACTACCGAACCACGTGTTGAACGGACGTGAGGTCATGCGGGTCTACCCCTACACGACAAATCACACAAACACAACAGGTCAAAGTCCTGAGTGAGAAAACAACACACGGTGGTGTAAGCGAAGAACAAATCAGATTGTGTTTGTATTGTATTTGCCCCTTACCTCTATATTTCCCCCCTTTCATTCGGAGTCGAAGCAGCTACGTCGAGTATTTTTTACCAAACATGAAATGTTGGAGGAAATGAGAAGCTCGTCGCCGCAAACCGTGGCGTTTTCACTTGCGTCCTGAATCCAGCTTTACGTAAAAAACGATCAGGCACTGCGTTCAACGAAACAACTCTCTCTTCACATCATCATCATCATCATTAGTTTTGTATCAGCCGCGGTTGTGCGAGTGACGAGCTCTTATTTTTTGTATAAGCACTGCTTTGTAGGAAATGCTTGAGGAGACTGCCAGTTGCGATAGATCAAAGGAGGTAAATGTGCTGTAACCCACACGAAACACAGGTAAATCTGGGTTTGGGTGCGTAAGCGTTCAACAAAGTTATGGGTTCATGGAGGAGGTAAATGCTATTATTACGACTAGGGGGGTGTGGGAGAGGAGAGGAGGGGGAGAGAATGGACGATGCGCGAGGCGACGTTGCTGGGGCGCATGCGGGAGAGGCAAGGGCAGGCGGGGCCGCCGAGAACCCCAGGGGACACCGCACGGCAAGAGCGTCGGGAGTACCTTGAACATCCCCAACAAAGAAAAAGCGAAGACCGCGAGACCTTATTTAGACAACCTTGGCTATCTGCACTTAAATTGTGCTGTCAACGAAGGCTCTAATACACTTACAGACCTCAGAACACGCTTGAAAATATGTATCCATACCCAAGCCTCTACGGTCAACCGGAGACTTTAAAATACCGACTAATTCTAATCCACAAACAACGCTAGAAAAATGATCTCTTGAGCTGAATGTCTGGCTGTAAATGCTATCACTAAGGGGGGTGTGGGAGAGGAGAGGAGGGGGGAAGAGAATGGACGATGCGCGAGGCGACGGAGTGATCCGGTTGCTGGGGCGCATGCGGGAGAGGCAAGGGCAGGCGGGGCCGCCGAGAACCCCAGGGGGCACCGCGCGGCAAGAGCGTCGGGAGTACCGTGAACATCCCCAACAAAGAAAAAGCGAAGACCGCGAGACCTTATTTAGACAACCTTGGCTATCTGCACTTAAATTGTGCTGTCAACCCGACCGCCCAGCTTCAATGGTCGACGGAAGGCTCTAATACACTTACAGACCTCAGAACACGCTTGAAAATATATATCCATACCCAAGCCTCTACGGTCAACCGGAGACTTTAAAATACCGACCTTCTAATCCACAAACAACGCTAGAAAAATGATCTCTTGAGCTGAATGTCTGGCTGTAAATGCTATCACTAAGGGGGGTGTGGGAGAGGAGAGGAGGGGGGAAGAGAATGGACGATGCGCGAGGCGACGGAGTGATCCGGTTGCTGGGGCGCATGCGGGAGAGGCAAGGGCAGGCGGGGCCGCCGAGAACCCCAGGGGACACCGCACGGCAGGCCCGGCGAGGGATCAGGAGCCCAGAGGCACCGCCGAGCCGGAGGGTGATGAGCCCCCCGGCGCGCGACTTCGAGATCGCCCGGCGGCGGGTCGACGCGTCCGTCTGGCGCGAGCGGCTCAAGCTCCTGCAAGAAGAAAACAGGCAGCAGCGCCGGTTCATCGACATGGACGAGCGCTTCGACCGATCGGAAATCAGCCGCGCGGAACTCCCTCTGCGCCAGAGCGCCGCGAGGTCTGCGGCTTTTAACAGCATTTACGTGCAGTGCGTCGGAAGCACGGTGAACATCCTCAACGAAGAAAGCGAGCATAGAGAGTCGATCCGGGCCTCTTTTAGAGCAGAACGCTCGATTTTAGACGTCGAGCTGTCCAGCCGCGACCGGGAAGAAGACCTCCTCGCGGCGGACATCGTCCGCCGCGCCTGCTCCGCCGCCCACAACGAATGGGTCGTCGGGCAAGTCGACGAAGCGCTCCAATTGGTGCGGCAGCAGCGGTCCCGCCTGTTCCCCTTCACGGTCCGTCCTGTATTAGACGCCCCGGAGCCGGACGATGACGCCTCGTGTAAAGAGGCATTCCGGAGGGCAGTGGCGGCACTGCCTGCCCAGTCGAACCCCGATCCTCCGTCCGCTCAGCCGCCGGGCGCGCCGTTCCACTCGTTCACGTCGACGGCGGACAACAACGCGCAGAAGCTCGCGACGCTGACGGCGCCGAACACGCTGACGCCTGCAATGCATCGGAACTGGTCGCCCCCTCGGCGGTCGCACCCCGGGCCGTTCCTCTCACCCAGCTCGCTGATGATGACTCACGAGAGCCTCCAATCCGGCAACGTAGAAGACGACGCCATGCGTGCCATCCACGCCTACCGCTCTTCTCGACGGCTGTGAACGTGTTTGATGTAACAACAAGCTTACTTGCCTACATCAAAAAGCGTCGGATAGTAGCGTGCTGTGTGCTGTGCTAAACCACTTGAAACAGGGTTTACACACGTACGCACAGACAACAAATTTCCGGCTGCCACAACACTTTTTGTGTCGAGTCCGGAAGGAGACTGCTACGCTTGTTCCCTTTCACGGTCCGTCCTGTATTGGACGCCCCGGAGCCGGACGATGACGCCTCGTGTAAAGAAGCGTTCCGGAGGGTGGTGGCGGCACTGCCTGCCCAGTCGAACCCCGGGTCTGATCCTCCGTCCGCTCAGCCGCCGGGCCCGCCGGTCCACTCGTTCACGTCGACGGCGGACAACAACGCTCAGAAGCTCGCGACGCTGACGGCGCCGAACACGCTGACGCCTGCAAGGCGTCAGAACTGGTCGCCCCCTCGGCGCTCGCACCCCGGGCCGTTCCTCTCACCCAGCTCGCTCACGAGAGCCTCCAATCCGGCAACGTAAAAAGACGACGCCATGCGTGCCATCCACGCCTACCGCTCGACCCGACGGCTGTGAACGTGTTTGATGTAACAACAAGCTTGCTTGCCTACATCAAAAAGCGTCGGATAGCAGCGTGCTGTGTGCTGTGCTAAATCACTTGAAACAGGGCTACACACGTACACACAGACAACAAATTCCCGGCTGCCACAGCACTTTTTGTGGAGTCCGGAAGGAGACTGCTACCCTTGTTCCCTTTCACGGTCCGTCCTGTATTGGACGCCCCGGAGCCGGACGATGACGCCTCGTGTAAAGAAGCGTTCCGGAGGGCAGTGGCGGCACTGCCTGCCCAGTCGATCCCAGTTCCGATCCTCCGTCCGCTCAGCCGCCGGGCGCGTCGTTCCACTCGTTCACGTCGACGGCGGACAACAACGCGCAGAAGCTCGCGACGCTGACGGCGCCGAACACGCTGACGCCTGCAAGGCATCAGAACTGGTCGCCCCCTCGGCGCTCGCACCCCGGGCCGTTCCTCTCACCCAGCTCGCTGATGATGACTCACGAGAGCCTCCAATCCGGCAACGTAGAAGACGACGCCATGCGTGCCATCCACGCCTACCTCGCCTCGACGGGTGTGATCGTTTGGAGAAAGAACGGCCTCCGCCTCTCCATTTCTGTCGGCGACCGCCGGAACGAGACCTCCGACGCCATGGTAGTAGTGAAACAGCAGGGGATTAGCTTCTATATCCACATTCGGACTGTCACCAGGGTCCAGCATTGCCGTGAAGATACGTCGCGTCGCGCTGTGTTGAGCCCGTCCCTGGGTGAGGATGCAAAAAGCCGTTAGCGGTCCAAATTTGGAAAATGGGCCGGAGACCAAGCTAATACCCTGGAGAAAAACTACACGGATAAATGATCCCTGCACCCTAATTCGTCCCTCTCTCACCGTCTCTCGAGTTGCTTTTACCGGAACAAGGAGTGTGCGATGACTGTTTGATTGCGGCTGGACTTGATCTTGATCTCGCTCGATATGGAGTCCAGCTGCGGTCAACCTCAGGAAGGAAGCACTCCTCGTCGCGGGCCAACTCCTGCCATTAGTGCGCGTCTTCAATTAGAAGACGAGGCATTTATCTACCCAGCCAGTCAATCAATAGAGCTTTCTCCATTTGTGTAGAGGGGGGGGGGGGGGGGGGAAGGCGACCGGAAGCTCCCCTCTTTGCGTGACAAATTCTTTTTTCCTTCGTTTGCTTTGTGTAATATGACTCCCAGCCTCACTGGGGTCAACGGGTGCTCAATAGAAACCGGACCCCTGTAAACTTCAAAATCCCAGAAAAGTCGGATAAAGCACCTTCTGTGGGGTGGCCGGCTACATTGGAGACACACCAAATTTCACAAAAGTTCCCATGTCTTTCACATGATATCACCAGTCGCTCTTGGGAACGTATGTGTATGAAAGTGGAACCACGTGAGACACTGTGAACCACTGTGAAAAAGCGTGAAAAAGCGTGTTCGTCGTCTAACGCAACAAGACGACGAAAAAGCGTGAAAAAGCGTGAAAGGGACCGAAATTCTGGGAAATCTTGGGAAGATTTTGGAAGTTTTCTGAATACTTTTCCAGTTTTTTGGGGGCTATTGACTCCCTACCAACGTGAACACCAGCCCGAAACTGGGGAAATGGGAAGAAGTGCGAAGGAGAACAAAATTTTGGAGAAACTGTGAAACAGTGGGAAACTGAGCGAAGGAACAGGGGTTCTTTTTTTATGGTAACAAGCTTGCTTGTCCGCACCGCAGGCGTCACTTGGCATCGACGACCATCCGGCATCGCCTTGTCCGACCGCACGACACCCCCCCTGACATGCCGCCAGCAAACCTCATTTGCTTCGTAGCGCAGCGCATATTTGTTGACGTCACCTAACGTGATTCGTGGTAGAGTAGCTTGGCACTTGTTATGCGCTTCCTCGGAATATTTATAGTGATCACCACCTTCAGAATTGCGGCACATGCCGTGCCAGGGAAAACCACGTCGCTGACGGCTTTCCCATAGTAGGCCCGTAGCTTCACCCGAAACGTAACAGGATACCATCCAACATCTGAGCGAGATTTGACCAAGCCCCGTCTTCATTTCAGAAGACTCCAGTCTTCATTTTGAAACGAAAAGAAGGTTGAAGTATCGTCACCTGAGGGGGTAATCTCAGGATTTATATAAGCCGTTAAGCAGCGGCTGCCGGCTTATCCCGTGACACCTTTTGTATGTATGTTTATGTTATAGAAAGAGTGGCGTTGACACTCTTTGAGATGAAGAAGCTCCTCGTTCGGCCGTGGATGTGGTATGATTGGTCGTGGATGTGGTTGAAGACGTCGGTGAGGTCGCTGTGCTGGCGCTGAGGTTCTGGTGAGGTTCGTACCTCCAGGTGGTCGCCTTCGTCTCGCGCTGGGCTATCAGCCGGGCTACCGAGCCCTTGACACCACTGCTCCGCGCAGCTTGCTCGAAAAACCCCAGGGACGTAGTCGTAATGCGTCTCGCCGTAGTGAGCGGGCATAATTGCCGATTCGTCTTGTTGATCACTTCCGATCCACAACGTACGTAGGGCTGACGGTCCGGGTGAGGATGAAGAGAGCTATCGGCCGCTGGTAGACTACGTTAGCGACCTGGAATGACGTGAGGTCACCCCACCCTTCGGAAGTTCCGACCAAAGTCAAACCCCTCTTCCATTGGGTCCAGGTGCGGTGGGGGAGGATTTCGTTGGTGAAGAAATCAGGGTTGCGTTTGGCGAATTCAAGGACGTCCGCCCGAACAACGCGGTCCGAATGGAGAACACGCACACTGGTGGTGAACGTGCTAAACCGGAAGACCGAAAAGGGAAGCGGGAGTGACTAGTTCCCGAGCTCGAGGGGCACCGACCGTTTCCCCTTTTCGTTTTTTTCGGCCATTTATCGGTCAATCAAGTGCCTACACCTTGGCGGTCACATGTGTTAAAGGGGACGATTTTGGAGCAAATCCATGCAGCACATCGTAGAAAACTGTCACACAACCCGGTATGAACGTCTATGAAGGCTTGCGAAAAGAGCTGAGCCAGTGTGAAACGATGTGAAAAAACGTTAGTGTGGTACTCATTTGCTTGCAAATGACTCCCCACTGACGCAACAAGACGACGACAAAGCGTGAAAAAGCGTGAAAGAGAACGAAATTCTGGGAATTTCTGGGAAGTTTTGTGGAAAAGTGTGCTCATCCAATGTAGCCGGCCACCCCATTCTGTTTCCTATCTGTTTTGTCAAGAGCTGCAACTCAACTACTACGGGCAAAAGCAGCTGGATCAGGCAGCATGAATAGAAACGAATGTGGAAGAAGTGCCTGGCAGTACTTCATGCGCGCGGCACAGGTCTAAGAATACGTGGCGTAGGATGGCAAGTGGGCTACGACGGTATCCCATCATCTCCCGAGTCCCCACACCTTTCAGCTTCTGCGGGAAGCCTTCCAACACTTCAAGAACTTCATCATGGTGCATGCTCATTCCCATGCAACATCTTCCTCGAAGAAGACTTGATGCTAGCATCAGACATGCATGCAAGACAGTGTTCTGCCTAAACATATTCCGACGGGGCACCTACAGACTAATTCTGGGGGTTTTCAGGGTCAACATGGGCATACCCACTGATACCTTGGTCGATTTTCGAAC
This sequence comes from Diplonema papillatum, assembly GCA_030068145.1. Lineage (NCBI taxonomy): Eukaryota > Euglenozoa > Diplonemea > Diplonemida > Diplonemidae > Diplonema > Diplonema papillatum. Next base: position 126,240 of record JAPJBO010000307.1, read on the forward strand.
CGTCATAAGGGAAGAATTTTTGGTCTTCGAGTTCGGCAAATGGAAAGGTACGTCACATATCGTTTCATTACCATATTTCTTTGGAGGCGCACATCCTGAGCACCAGAGAAAATAAAGCCGATTATCCCGGACACATATGTCCGGCTCGTCGGAATGGGGTGAAGCAGAGATTTCCCCCTCCCGAGTGAGTTGCTTGTTTCCTTCTCTCTTCGTGTCTGAATGGTATTCCAAAGGCAACCCTTCCGGATTAACGGAAAAGTGTTGACCCACGGGCCACCTTTTGCAAGATCGCACTGCAGGATTTCTCAAACAATCTGAAACATCGACCTGCCGAGTGCACAAGTTCTTCTCGACGTTGTGATTCCCGCTCGACCTCTTTTGTGAAGTTATTCGTGTTTTGGTAGTTGATCCGAATTATCGGAATGGCACCTCATAAGGCACTGTATGGAGGAAGACCATGTCGATTCCTAGCATGCTGGAATGAGCCGGAAAGCCAACCCGTAGCTGTTCCATCGAGTTTCGCCGGAAGAGACGGGCGGCTGTAGCTTTCACAGTGCGCGCTGTACGGCCGCGCTCAGGCCCCAAGGAGTGCGCGTCTTCCTACGACCAAAAATAGCACGGGTCAAAACAAGCGGGGGGATCCATCAACCGGCACGCACACAAAACAAGCAACATAATAGAAACAGAAAACGAGCCAACCCAAGCTTTTGATTACCTGCCGAAAGAAACCAACCACCACCCGAAGGGCTAGCCTGCCACTAGCCGTCTTGGGGGAGAAGGAAACCCCCGCACGAAAGAAGCATCGTTTCAACTTTGTGAATTTTCTGGTGAACCCGAGTGAACCAACACCACCGCGTTTTTGTTGTTTGCACAAATCAGCCACTTTACTTGGCGAGGCTAACTACCGGGACCGAGCACGCCCGATCTGAAATTATGGTCGTTCCAACTTTTTTCATCCATTCTTTTTGAATGCACCCCCTTAGCATGTGAAGCACTCGAGACAGCCTACCGTGCGAAACGTGCATGACAAGACATTGTTCTGCCTGAGTGTTATGCCTTATCATTCCACCAGGATTCCCCCGCCCAGACACTCTCGTTGCGCGGATGGTAACGTGCGTTCCTTTCGCACCGAGGATCGGTACTCAAGAATCGTGTATCGAGCAAGTTTTTACCCGTATGCTCTACGCGAGAGGCGAGACCAAAGGATTGTTCGGCATGCTTTCACACCATCGTGCATCGAGCAAGCTTTTACGCTTATCCACTACTACGCGTTCCGTTACGACTAAGATCCCGGATGATGGTGGTGGACCCTGAAAACATCCGGAGAATCCCGAAGAACTTGCTCTAGATCGGTGCGGGTCGATGAAATAAAACGGCCGGAAGACGCTCCGCCGAAAAGCCACCCGCTGGGGACCCACTGGGGCCTTCCGAGCCTCCTGACTACGACGTGTCAATCGGGACCCCTCACCGCACCGCAAGGCATGTGGCAGTTTTTCTGTCACCTCCGGCTTCATTCCTTTAACATGAAGCGAGGCCAAAGGCTCGTTAGGCCATGCTTTCCCACCGAGGATCGGTACTGAAGATCGTGCATCGAGCAAGTTTTTACCCTTATGCACCATGCGAGATTTCCGTTCCCAGCTGAGCTTGCCGTAGGACCAACGACAGTCGATTTCGCTCGTCCCCACCAGACGCAGCAGGAAGGAGACCAAAAAATTGTCAGGCATACTTTCACACCGAGGATCGGTACTGAAGATCGTGCATCGAGCAAGCTTTTACCCTTATGCACTACGCGAGATTTCCGTTCCCAGCTGAGCTTGCCTTAGTTACAAACGACAGTCGATTTCGCTCGTCCCCACCAGACGCAGCAGGAAGGAGACCAAAAAATTGTCAGGCATACTTTCACACCGAGGATCATTACTGAAGATCGTGCATCGAGCAAGCTGTTACCCTTATGCACTCCGCGAGATTTCCGTTCCCAGCTGAGCTTGCCTTAGTTACAAACGACAGTCGATTTCGCTCGTCCCCACCAGACGCAGCAGGAAGGAGACCAAAAAATTGTCAGGCATACTTTCACACCGAGGATCGGTACTGAAGATCGTGCATCGAGCAAGCTTTTACCCTTATGCACTCCGCGAGATTTCCGTTCTCAGCTTGCCTTAGCTACAAACGACAGTCGATTTCGCTCGTCCCCACCAGACGCAGCAGGAAGGAGACCAAAACATTGTCAGGCATACTTTCACACCGAGGATCGGTACTGAAGATCGTGCATCGAGCAAGCTTTTGCCCTTAGGCACTACGCGAGATTTCCGTCCCCAGCTGAGCTTGCCTTAGTTACAAACGACAGTCGATTTCGCTCGTCCCCACCAGACGCAGCAGAAAGAAAGGGAAGGCGATGCACGCCCGGGAGCCCGAGGGCGCGGGCCTCCTTGCGAAAGACGACGTCACGCGGTACAGCCGGCAGCTGCTGCTGCCCGACGTCGGAGTGGACGGCATGTTGAAGCTGAAAGCTGGCAGAGTGCTCGTCGTGGGCGCGGGAGGGCTCGGCAGCACCGCGCTGCTGTACCTGGCGGGAGCCGGGGTGGGCACGATCGGGATTGTCGACGCGGACACGGTCGACGTCAGCAATCTTCACCGGCAGATTGTCCACACCACCGGCCGGCAAGGCGAGGCGAAGGTTGACTCCGCGAAGAAGAGCCTCCTCGCACTGAACCCGAGCATACGCGTGCAGACCCACGCCGAGCAGTTCACCGAGGAATCCGGGCTCCGGCTCGTGTCCGGCTACGATGTCGTCGTCGACGCGACGGACAACGTCGCGGCGAGGTATCTCATCAACGACGCCTGCATACTCCAACGCAAGCCGCTCGTCTCGGGAGCCGCCCTCAAGTGGGAAGGGCAACTTTCGGTGTACAACTACAAAGGCGGGCTGTGCTACCGGTGCGCGTATCCGAACCCGCCGCCGGTTAAGAGTGTCACGTCGTGCGCGGACGGGGGCGTTGTAGGGGCCGTCCCCGGCACGATTGGAGCACTGCAAGCGATCGAGGTGCAGAAGGTTCTGATGGGGATGCCGCCGGGCAAGGTCATGAGCGGGCGAATCTTGATGTTCAACGCTTTGGACATGACGACGGTCACCATCAACCACCGGCCGAAGAACCCCGATTGCGCTGTGTGCGGCGTGCATCCCACAATCCAATCACTCCGTGCGTACAGTGAGTACCTCTGCAAGCCGTGTGAAGCAACGGGCGGAGATTCAGCTCTCGCGGCAGGGAACGAGATCACCTGTCGGGAGTTGGACAGTTTGCTCCAAACCTCGGCCGCCCCGCAACCGTTGCTCGTCGACGTGAGACTGCCCACCGAGTTCGCCATCACCCGCCTGCGGGGGTCCGTCAACGTGCCGCTGCCGTCGCTGCAGGACGGAACGCGCCTCCCCGAGGCGCAAGCGCTGTACGCGGACGCAAGGCGCCGGGGCGCCGCCGTCCTGCTGCTTTGCAGGCGCGGGGTCGCGTCTGTCGAAGCCACTCGGATTCTTCTCGAGGCAGGGTGCGCCGAGGTGAAGAACGTCAAGCATGGCCTCACGAAGTGGGCGCAAGAGATAGACCCGGAGTTCCCCATGTACTAGCTTTTCCGAAAGACTCAGAGCATTCGGATGCACGGTGCCGTGCACTTTCCGGTGCAGTTGCTGCAGTTTAAACTTGATATGCAGCAACAAACTGTGACCGCAAGCGCTGTACGCGGACGCAAGGCGCCGGGGCGCCGCCGTCCTGCTGCTTTGCAGGCGCGGGGTCGCGTCTGTCGAAGCCACTCGGATTCTTCTCGAGGCAGGGTGCGCCGAGGTGAAGAACGTCAAGCATGGCCTCACGAAGTGGGCGCAAGAGATAGACCCGGAGTTCCCCATGTACTAGCTTTTCCGAAAGACTCAGCAGAGCATTCGGATGCACGGTGCCGTGCACTTTCCGGTGCAGTTGCTGCAGTTTAAACTTGATATGCAGCAACAAACTGTGACCGCAAGCGCTGTACGCGGACGCAAGGCGCCGGGGCGCCGCCGTCCTGCTGCTTTGCAGGCGCGGGGTCGCGTCCGTCGAAGCCACTCGGATTCTTCTCGAGGCAGGGTGCGCCGAGGTGAAGAACGTCAAGCATGGCCTCACGAAGTGGGCGCAAGAGATAGACCCGGAGTTCCCCATGTACTAGCTTTTCCGAAAGACTCAGCAGAGCATTCGGATGCACGGTGCCGTGCACTTTCCGGTGCAGTTGCTGCAGTTTAAACTTGATATGCAGCAACAAACTGTGACCGCAAGCGCTGTACGCGGACGCAAGGCGCCGGGGCGCCGCCGTCCTGCTGCTTTGCAGGCGCGGGGTCGCGTCCGTCGAAGCCACTCGGATTCTTCTCGAGGCAGGGTGCGCCGAGGTGAATAATGTCAAGCACGGCCTCACGAAGTGGGCGCAAGAGATTGACCCGGAGTTCCCCATGTACTAGCTTTTCCGAAAGACTCAGCAGAGCATTCGGATGCACGGTGCAGTTGCTGCAGTTTAAACTTGATATGCAGCAACAAACTGTGACCGCAAACGCTGTACGCAGACGCAAGGTGCCGGGGCGCCGCCGTACTGCTTTGCAGGCGCGGGGTCGCGTCTGTCTAGGCCACTCGGATACTTCTCGAGGCAGGGCGCGCCGAGGTGAAGAACGTCAAGCACGGCTCACGAAGTGGACGCAAGAGATCGACCCGGAGTTCCTCATGTACTAGCTTTTCCGCTTTTCCGAAATGCTGAGTGACCGAGACTCATCAGAGCACATTCTGATGCACGCTGCCGTGCACTTTCCGGTGCAGTAGCTGTAGTTTGAACGTGATGTGCAGCAACAATCTGTGACTAAGACACAAGCCCCCTAACTATAGTAGCTTGGCACACGCCTCTCGATTCCGCAGTTTACTGCGGGAACACTTCCACCGCAGCGAACAGCGCCTAGCCCAATACCGACCGAAGAACGTCAGCAAACCTTTTCATTTTTTTGGACAAGCCAATCCCGTTGCGCTCAGTTTTGCTCGCTTGGATTGCAACCGGAGTCGAACTATAAGGTTGCTGGCAGCTGTGTCGCGTATCGTGGCGAGAGTGATGGTGCACGAAAGCAGGGCTGCATGCGTATTGTTATGAAGATACGAATTCAGGACCCGCCCCCCCGCCCTACACTTCCCCTTTTTTTGTTTGCATGTTAGGATTTCTGATCAACCACAAACCACGCACTTGTTTTGTTTGCAGGTCAGAAATTCTGATCAACCACAACAAAACACGCTAGCAAAACGAATTCAGGACCCCCACACGGGAATGCAGATATGAAAGCGAAGCAATGAGTCGGTTCGTACGTCTTTTTAGGCACGCAAAAACAAAACGAAGCGCTTGCCTTTGTGAACCTTCATAGTACCATACATCTATGTAGAGCAACCCGAAAAGTTGTGAAACTCCAAATTCATGACCCCCCACCACACACGGGAATGCAGATATGAAAGCGAAGCAATGAGGAGGAAGCGCGGCGCGCGGCCAGCGCGACGCGGAGGATGCGACCCGCAGGCTGCTGACGGCGCGGGAGGGCGAGCGGAGGTGTACTACACCTGCGGCGGGCTGACCGCCGAGAACGTCGCCGACGTCTTCGACCGGCTGTCGATGCGCCCGCCGCCCGAGGAGGTCATCGGCGCCGACTTCGCCAGCGTCCGCCGAAAAGACCGGGCGGCCTTCCTCGACAAGCAAGTGCTGCGTCGAAACAGCACTTCGCCTTCGTGAAGGCCCGCGGTCTTTCTGAATGAAGAGATTCTGATCACTATCTAGGGCAACCCGCAAGACGACTAGGGTTTACTAAGAAACTCCCAATTCAGGACCCCCCACACGGGAATGCAGATATGAAAGCGAAGCAATGAGGAGGAAGCGAGTCGGTTCGTCGGCGCGCGGCCAGCGCGACGCGGAGGATGCGACCCGCAGGCTGCTGACGGCGCGGGAGGTCGAGCGGATCGCGGAGGTGTACTACACCTGCGGCGGGCTGACCGCCGAGAACGTCGCCGACGTCTTCGACCGGCTGTCGATGCGCCCGCCGCCCGAGGAGGTCATCGGAGCCGAGTTCGCCAACGTCCGCCGAAAAGACCGGGCGGCCTTCCTCGACAAGCAAGCGCTGGAGCGCCTCGTCGCTGCGTCGAAGCAGCACTTCGCCTCGCTGAAGGCCCGCATGGCCTCCCTCGAAGCCTCCGACGTGTTCCTCGCCCTCGGCGGCGGCGCCCCCGTGTCGGACGCCGCTCTGTCTTCGATCCTGAAGGAGCGCTTCTCCCTGAACCTCAACGGGTGCAACCTGTTCCCGGGCGCGAGCCCCGGCGCCGGCCGCAGCAAGACGGACTTCGAGAAGGCGTTGGTCCCCGCGATGACAGGTGAGCAGCTCGAGCTCTTCCGCAAGTGCGGCGCCGAAGAGGACGTGACCGGCGTGCTGGTCGCGTCGGCGGCGGCCGTCAAAAAGCAGCTGCCGCCGTCGTCGAACGCGCCCGCCGTCGTGCAGCTCCTGCAGCGCATCGACGCAGACAAGGCGGGCTGCGTCGAGGCGGCCGACTTCCTCGAGCTCCTCCGCCTGTCGTCGGCGGCCCCGCCACCCGTCGCGATGGGGAACGAAAAAGTCAACAAGCTTGCGAGCATGGTACTCAAGAGACGTGTGCTCTTTTTTTTTTTTGTATAAGCACCTGCTTTGTAGGAAATACTTGAGGAGGCTGCCAGCTACAAAAGATCAAAGGAGGTAAATGTGCTGTAGCCCACACGAAACACAGGTGAATCTGGGTATAGTGGCGGGCGTAAGCGTTCAACAAAAAAGACCCATTTTGTAGTTGTATTGTTTCTCCCCCTCTAGCCTCCTTCGAAGTAAGCACAAGGCAGCCCCTCGAGTATTTTTTTTTTTTTTTACCAAACATTCATAGATGGCCGTTATATAACGTTATAGAACGTTATATAACGTTATTCCCGGAGTTATTTGTTACCCCCCCCCCCTAAATCCAGAAAAACCGTTATTGACCGTTATAAAACCGTTATTTGCCATTTTTGGTCGAAAAATAACGTTATTTGACCGTTATAACGTTATATAACGTTATAATAACGTTATATAACGTTATATAACGTTATATTGGTGTGGTCGGTGTAGCCAGGGGGAACTACGGGGGAACTACGGGGAACTGACCTTGGGGTGTCTTTTTTTTTTTGTAGTGGACTTTTTCAAACGCCACGCACCGGCGCCAAACCGGGAGCTTTGGAGTGAGCAAAACGGTTCCTCTTGCTTGGGATTTCCACAGAAGGGCCAAGCCTTTGAAAAATGGAGCCGGGGGTGGTGCTTTCGTGGCGCCGTAACATGAAGGATTCGTTGGAAAGTAGACTCGAACGCTATCGTAGGAGTCGCAGCAGTCGGTTGGCTCACGCTTGCAGGAACCTACGTAAAGCTCGCTACCGGGCCCCTTTCAACGTTCCCCAGAGGACTGAAGGAAAAGCTCAGTTGCTAGGGCATGCAGTTTATCAAGAAGTAACTTCTTATCAGCTTCCCTTCCATGCAGACACAAGTTGGACTCAAGCACATCCTTTCGTCTATCACCGGACTCTTGATTGCGTGGTGCCATTACTACATACACTATCTGTGGGCTGTCCAAGATATCCTGCAGATCTTGATCAGGCCTCTGCCACCCGTCACGACTAACGCGATTGTTTTCAAGGACCAGTACAAGCACGCAATGGTCACCCGAAGCATGCCATTCAAGGCTAATGTTGTTGTGGGCAAACTGCTCTACGATCTCTGGAACAGAAGGATGCAGAGCCCGAAGAACCCAAGGCTTTGCCGTGTCCGAAGTCTCCCTCTCGCCAGCGAAAGAAGCAAACAAGCCAGCGCCTCTCCTTGCGCGCCATTCCGACACTCCAATCCCTCTTGGGTTTGGGCAAGAAGGTGATCCGCAATCACGTTCAGAAGCCCAGGTGGCGTTTGCATCAGCTCCTCTACTCTGGGAGAAACCGGAAGCTCTCCGGTGCATTCCAACTCGTCGGAAAGGCCAGTCGACGGCTGTATGCAAGCGGGCGGAGGTCCTGGGACTGCGAAGGCGCGACTACCCCACAAGAAGGACTCACTGTCTCTCTGTTCTGCCCCTGCGGCCATAGCCGTCTTATCCTCGGCCAAGCACCACTTTCTCCTCCTGCAACGCAACCTTGCCTTCAGCCAGCCATTATGACTGTCACTCTGGTCATCAACCTTACTCCTTGCCGTCTTCGACCGCGACGGCCTCTGATAGTTTGGGTTAGAATGCAAATAATCTGTGGCGATTTGCGGTGTCGCGGTTATCTCTTCGTACGTGATGTGTCATGCTTTTTTTGCCTCTTTAGCTCGACTTGATCGTCGCGCTCAGGCGCGCGTTTGGTGCCTCGCTTCTTCTTCGATTGCTCGTCCGGTTCATCGGTTGCTGCACCGGCGCTTTCATACGCCGCACTTCACTTTCTGGTGCTCGTGGCACTCCCGCTCACTCCACTTTTCGTGTTCCGTAGCGTTGAACACCGCCCATCTCGCCGCACGCTCCGCCCTTCCACCTCCGTACGTAGGGAAAAGATCCATCCCCCACGCCTCGCCGCTGAACTCGTGCCGTCGTCAGCTGTGTCTCGAGCACTTCCATCGTCTCCGTACCACCACGGAAGATCGGCCTCATCTCGTACCCCGTGAGGCACGGCGGGGCTCCCACCGTTCTCAGCGACCCTATCTTCTCCAGTTTCCTGTCTGGCAGAAGCGGTCCGTCGCCGTTTCGCTCCAGCGCATCCCCGACGGGTTTTAAAAGTTTTGCGAGTACCCTCGCACACATGCTCAACGGTGTCCCGTCCGTCGTCGCTACGACACTGTCCGGAAGATCCAGTTCGGTGCACACTTCAAAGTCGACGGCGAGCTCCACCATCGAGACGTCACCCGCCACCGACCAGCACATCCCATCCAGCCAATACTGCAGCGCCCGGAACCACCTCTCTCCTCCGACCGCCGCGAAGGTCTCCGGTCTCGCTTTGAAACCCGGCCGGCGCGGGGCCTCTGATAGAACATTTCCCGCTCTCCTTACCGCAGCTGATCCTGTCACTACCTGTCAAACCGTGACTCCCAGTCTGTCCTTCCTTCTCATCCTATTCCTTCCTCTTCGGGGCACGCATAGCACATGGCGCTCTGCGCAAGTTGGGGCCGTAATACTGCACCTTTGTAGCTCTTCCGCCCCCCCTTCGCCAGGGCCGACTGCAGAAAGTGGTCGCCACAAAGGAATTACCCCCCGAAATTCACCGATTTTGGCCTGGACCAGGTGGCTTGTCTCCTGGGGTCTTTGATTTTGATCCGCTCGAATAACCCGAAACTGTCCTTATTTTGTGACGAAAAAGTGCAAAGTAGCTTAGAAACGCTCTCCAGGACCCAAAGCTGCATCCCTGAAGCACTCGGCAAAAAAACAAGAAACGAAAAAAAAAAAGACACCCCCCCCCCATGTTGAACTACGGGGGAACTACGGGGAACTGGCCCACCGACCACACCGTATATAACGTTATTATAACGTTATTTTCGTCGCATGATACCGTTGTAGGGAGAAATCTGTAGGGGAGACCCCTCGCAAATTTTTTTTTCTCCCTGTGGCGAGTGAAATCGCGCGTTTTCAGCTCGTTTTGAGGCAAATCCGGTAGTGTTTGACGCTCAGTGCTCAAAGATCTGTGAAGAAGACCCCTCCTGTGAACGTTCCAGTCAAGCACCGTCTGCTAAAAAACGGAGGTCGAAGGTACTACCAAAATGGGCCAAAATCTGAGAAAATCGGCAGAAATGGCCAAAAACCACCAAATATGGCCAGAAATCTGGAATAAGGGTAAAAATGGCCGAAATCTGGAAAAATCGGCAAAAAATGGCCAAAATCTGAAAATTCCCAAAAACCGTTATTTGCGTTATTTTTTCCGTTATTTTGCGTTTTCGACCGTTATATAACGTTATATAACGTTATCAACCGGCCATCTATGAAACATGCAATGGAGGAAATAAGAACGCGTCACAGGCCTTCCACGGCGTTTCCTTGCGCCCTGTACCAAGAAACAAACGTCCAGGGCAAAGCGTTCAACGAAAAACAATTCCCTCCCCTCATCATTTTCCGGTTTCAACCGTGGTTAGCCAGTGACGCGTCTTATTTTGTGTTACACTTGCTTTCTTGTCCTCTCGCGTACCTTCTTGGCGTGCTTCCTTTCACCGGGCACATAATAAACTGATAAAAAGTCGACTAACTGTTCCAGGGGAGGGATTTTCACTCTGATAAATGTCGACTAACTGTTCCAGGGAAAGAATTTTCACTCTAACTAAGTGAGTCTAACAAATCAACAAACCTGGGGTGATCCATCTATTTTTTAGCACAAAAAATCACAACTTTTCATAATTAGGTTTGACACATTGTTCTGCAGAGCTCTGCAAAGGTCTGCAAAGTTGTGAAAAGTTGGCGTGCCTATCGGCGCAAGCGAGAAAGCGAAGACTCCGATTCCTTTTCGGATTATGAGATCGTGAGCAACTGCCAACAACAGTTGCAGCCGACTAGAGTTGCGCCGCGCCGAAAGCGCGGAAAAAGTGACCCTTCTGGAGTCACGTAGCGAAAAGCTGGCATAGTGTGGTACTCATTTGCTTGCAAATGACTCCCCACTAACGCAACAAGACGACGAAAAGTTGTGAAAAGTTGTGAATTGATTTTGTTTTCCTGGAGTTTTTTTCGTGCCCCTATCCCCCTACACGACCCTAGCCCCACAGCCACCGTCCACGGCGGTCCCCAGGGGTGGGTCAAGGAAAAAAAATTTTTTTTTTTGGGCCGCAATACCTCAAAACTCGCACTTTAGGGTTTTTTTTTGGGCCGCAGTTTTCCCGGGGATTTTGACCTTTTCACCTTAGAGAATTCTTCCGCCCAGCCTCCAGTGGTACCCAGGAAAAGGATGATGAGTCCCGAGTGAGCAGCCTTTCGCTTGATTCCGGAAGGGTTACTCGGCGCTGTTGACGTGGTGCAACTCGTGACGGTCGCAATGCCACATTCTCCCTCGCTCGTCGATGACACTTCGTCGACGATTTACCACACCCCACCGTCGATCCTCCTGTGAATCATTTTTCCTGGGATTCACTTTCTTCGCCGAGGCACCGACTGACACGCCTTTTGTTTCTAGACCATTGTCAGCATGGACCCTGTGTTTCTGGGCTCGTCAACGCCGTGCGTTCTGTCCGGCACGGTTACTTCCTCGCATCGAGTAAGTGGCGTGTAGGCGTCTGTTGTCCTTCTTGTTGCGAAGGCGCACTTGTGCGATCCGGCATGCGCCTCCGGGTACAGCTCACTCCGCACCGCCGCGAAGCAATACCAGAAGGAGAGGTTTCGGCTGCGAATGGATGCCCTCCTTGTATCCGGGGCTGACGCCTCCTTAAAGGGCCCCGTCGGGCTGCTATCCAATCTCCTTCGGGAGATACGTTTCTTGCCGGCGAAGCGGCACAGTTTCGAGTTGCTATCGTTCGAAGGTGCGACCGTGCCTTTTTCCGGGAAGGAGGCACTGCACTTCGTCCGTGAGGGCCTGCGTCTTCGAGCGTGGCGCTACCTGACGACACAAAGGCAAGGCTACTCGGGTATCGAGAGGGGGGTGGATGTGCGCCTGCTGAACAGACTGTGGCAGAACCGCGCGACGGGGGACAGGCTCAGCTTTGCAATCCGCAAATGCATCGCAGGAGCGGTGTACTCTCGCGAGTGGTGCAACAGAAAATGGGGAATGGGTGACGGCGTATGCGAGTTCTGCGACGGTGGGACGCCGGGGACCCTGCTACACTATTTCTGGGAATGCCCGCAGGTGGGTCAATCTACGCTGCCGACTCGACGTCGCAGGAGTGGCGGCACAGAATATGCCCCTATGCCTGAGCACACGGGGGATTCCCCCCATCGGAACCCCGCCGGTACTCGTGGAGAGGGTCCAGAAGCTGATCGGGACCATCTCCATCGAGATGGCGCAAGCGCAGCGCAATATCGCGACGACGCGCCCCTGGGAGCTTGCCTCCGCCGCGGCAGGGAGATATGACGTTGAGCTGGCAAGGGACAGCCGTGAGCTCCTCACGAAGCAGATCAGGACGCGCTTCGCGGCGACGCTAGTCTACTGGCTAAGGAATCTACGTTGGGTCAACACCCCCCCTCTCCTACGACCGGCGTGGAACTCGCTTTGGGTTTTGAGGCCTACACGCGATCCAAGCTGCCTGGGGAAACGTTTGCCGAAAAAGGGTTGCAGATAGGATATCTAGCACGAGCCATCAACGACCTAGGCTTTGCTGACACGGGGGCCTCAGCCTTCCCCGGGAAGTGGCGACAGGGTGTATGCTCTTTAGGCTGGCGAAGCTAAGTTCGGGCGATGCTTAGTTCGAGGTGGGAGTCTAGAGTCCCCGAAGTTCAAAGTAGGACTATAGACCTTGGCCAAAGCCATTTTGGGTCTCAGCCATCGATCGTCGGTGCCTTCGAGTCATTTCTCCTTGTTCTCGGATCTCGCATCACGCCATCGGCCAGAGAGTGCAAATGGATATTGAGGAGGAAGGGCCACCAGAGGGCCACCGGCAGCATTATGTGGTCAAACGAGCTGGGTGGGCCTCGGCGGCCGGACAGACGATTTTTCTCAAGTTATCAAGGGCCTGACGGGGGGGGTGGGGTGGGGGGGTGGGGGGGGGGCCAGGAGGGGTAAACCAGGGCCTATGGAGGCCGTACCCAAGCAGTACCAAGCTGTGAAAAGCTGTGAAAAGTTGTATAGTGTGGTACTCATTTGCATGCAAATGACTCCCCACTAACGCAACAAGACGACGAAAAGTTGTGTTGGAATTCTGTGATTTTTTCTGCTAGAAATTAGGTGGATCGCTCCAAAACCGGAAGCCCAATCTCAAAACGCGTAAGAGATTTCTCTCTGGTAAAAAGTCTTGAGTCTAACACAAACTCGGAACCCCAACCCGCAGCCGTGACCCCCCGCCGGGCGGAGAGGCAGAGCATCCGGCCCGACGGCAAGCACGCGTGGTCGAACCTGCTGAAGACGACGCTCGACTCGACGACCGGCGCGTCCGCGTGGCAAGCGGCGGCATCGTCGTCCCTCGGCGACTCCGGCGTGCTCGCCGCCGACACGCCGTCGGCGGACGCCGCGCAGCGCCCCTCCGGGCGCCTCCTCCAGCAGCACGCGCAGGCGATCTGCATCCCGGTGCCGCCGGACCCTCGCGACGGCCACGCAGCCCCGCGCCCGCCGGCGTGCGCCGAACCCCGCGGAAAGCCGCGGAACCCGTCCCGAAAGCGGCGGGCAGCGGCACCCAAGGGCCGGGGCTGCAGGGCCGGCAAGCCCAGCCCGCCGGCGCGGCCGCTGTGGCAGCCGTGCAGCAGGGTGGGGAATGCGTGGAGCGCATGCGCGGCGGCGGAGGCCGAGGCGGAGTGCACAGTGCACAGGCAGGCCGGCCCCGCGCCGGCGGCGGCGGTGTTCGCGCAGCTGCACGAGCACGGCCGCGTTTTTCGGCCGTCGGCCGAGCTCTGGAAACTCAAGCACTCCAACATCGTACCCCCGCAGGCCACCCACCAGACGCGGCCGGCGACCCCCCACGACCACACCCCCAGCGCCACCCCGCCGTCCCCCCCGTTCAGTCAGGCCACGGCCCGCGCAAGCCCAGCCAACAACGCGGGGGCGGCGGCGTCCTGCGGCGGAGAAAGATCGGGCGCTCAGCGGGAAGACACCCTTGTCGGGTCGGACGGCGGGGGTAGCGGTGGTGGATTTGGTGTTGGTGGCGGTTGGGGTGATGGGGTGGGTGGTGGTTTTGGTGCTGCCAGTGATAATGGTGTTGGGGGTACCGGTGTTGATAGTGGCGGAGTGGGTGGTGACGGTGGTGGTTTTGGTCTTGGTGTTGGTAGCGGCGGAGGTTTTCGTGGCGGCAATGGTGTTGGTGACGGTGTCGGTGGGGAAGGTTTTGGTGACGTTGGAAGCCGTGGTTTTGGTGTTGGCGGTGGTGGTGACGGCAGAAACGCGTGGGCCGCCTCCGGCGAGCTCAACGGCGGGACCGCCGCCGGGGGATTCGACACCCGAAGCTCGGACCCCCCCCCGGGTGGCAACCCGGCCCATTTGAGCGAAACCCCCCACGGCGGCGGGTTCGACAACGCGGCGCTGGACATGCACAAGCTGCCGCCGCCCGCGAGGCTGAGCCCGAAGAGGCCGCGAAGAGACGCGCCGAAGGCAGCGACTCGGCGCCGGCCGCACGGCGGCCGCGGCGTCGGCGCCGCCGCCGCAGCGTCCGCGGGGGATAGGATGGAGCTGCGGCTGTGCTACGGCGCATACGGCGTCGATTGCCCGCGCACGCTCCGCCTCCTGCACCCGTCGTGGAGGGGCGACTCACAGCTGCTGGGCGGCGGCGGCGACGCCGCGGCCGAGGGGAAGCTGCGCCGGCCGCAATCAGCCCTCGCCAGCTTCCTCGAGCACCGTGCCGGCGCGGCGCACCCCCCGCGGCCGTGGACGGCAACCCCAGGCGCCACCCCCGCGGAGGCAGCACACACTACCCGACCGACGGCCGCCGCAACTTTTCCCGCCGTTCCTCATTCCTCAAGACCAGCGCCAACGGCAGCGACCCCCCGCCCGTGGACGGCGAGCCCCGGCGCCCCCCCCACGGGGGTAGCACAAACCACCCGAACGACGGAGGCCGCTGCAAGTCCTGCCGCCTTTCCTCATTCCTCAAGACCAGCGCCAACGGCAGCGACCCCCCGCCCGTGGACGGCGAGCCCCGACGCCGCGCCGTCTCCTCTCCACCGCGAGACCGACGGCCGGCAGCCCAACCCGGGCGCCGCGACCCAGCTGCAGCGCGCCGCGGCGGCAGTGGTCGTCCGCTGTGCGAGAGGGCACTCCGGACGCCTGTTTCTGGCCGTCACCGCGTCCGAGTGGGGGGGGCAGACGGCTGCGGGGGCCCCCCGCAGCGGTGTTGGGGGTTTCCGGCAGTCGTTTCCCGCGGCAGAGACCGGCGAATTGGAGGTGGTCCTGTGCACGGCCGCGGTCAGTGTCGCCGCACGGCGGAGCCGCGCGGCGGCGACGATAGGCAGGGCTTGGCGGCGCTGCGCAGTGAAGGGCCGGCGGGGCGAGCTCAAAGCCGTGCGGGAGGCCGAGAACCGGGCGGACTCGGCGGCCGTCGCGATCCAGCTGGCGTGGCGGTCCTGCACGGCACGCGCCGCGGCGGCGCGCCTCCGCCACCCTGCGGGCGCCAGGCAGGGTCCACCTGTTTCGGATGCAGCCGGCACCAGTGCAACGAGCAACCCGCAAGATGCGGGCCGTGTGACAGGTAACCCGCAAGATGCGGGCAGTGCAAAGGGCAACCCGCAAGATGCGGGCAGTGCAAAAAACAACCCGCAAAATGCGGGCAGTGCTGCGGACAACTCGCAAGATGCGGGCAGTGCGACAGGCAACCCGCAAGATGCGGGCAGTGCAACGGGCAACCCGCAAAATGCGGGCAGTGTGACAGGCAACCCGCAAGATGCGGGCAGTGCAACGGGCAACCCACAAGATGCGGGCAGTGTGACAGGCAACCCGCAAGATGCGGGCAGTGCAACGGGCAACCCGCAAGACGCGGGCGGTGCCAGTGACGCCCCAATCCGTCAGCGCGTTCCGGCGGGTCTGGGCGCGACTTCGACGTCAATACCAGAGCAGTGCAACGTGGCCGGAAAACCAGGAGGAGCGGGCTGTGGGCTACCCGAGAAGCAACCGAAAACGAAGACGAAAGACGCCCGGCCGGGTCCGGCTTCGGCCGACCCGCTGGCGGACTTCGTCGCGCAGTGCGTCGCCGCCGCTTGCCGCCGGCTGCAGTCGCTGCGGCGCGACGTGCGCCGGCGCGTTGCGGACCTGGCGCCGAACCGGCCCGCCGCGCGAGCTTTGGAAGCCTCGCTCGGGTCCTTCGCCGGGGCTGCCGTGGCGCGGCCTCCGGGTGCCGATGCCGATCCGCGGGCGGCCGGTTTGCAGGAAAGCAGCGGAGCCCTCGTTGCGCGCTGCGTCGCGGCGGCGGGCCGCAGGCTGCTCTCGCTGCGGCAAGGCGTGCGGGAACGCGTCGCCGGCTTGCGGCCAAACGGATCCGCATTCGGCGCCCCGACGAGCATATCCCCGCAGGACGCGGAAAAAGTCCGAAAGCCGAACGAAAGTTCCTGCGGCATCTCATCGCAGATCGCCCTGCAAAACGCGGAAAAAGTCCGAGAATCAAACAGAAACTCATCAGGCGTCTTGCAGAACATTACCCTGGAGAATGCAGAAAACCCCCAAGAGCTGAACGGAACATCTTCCGGCATCGTAACGAACATTGCTCTGCGGAACGCGGAAGAAGTCCACGAGGCAGTCTTAAAGAGAATTAGCGAAGTGCTGGTCGCGCGGTGCATTTCAGCGGCGGGCCGTAGGTTGCATGCACTGAGGAGTGACGTGCGCGTGCGCATTGCTGATTTGTGCCCCGACCACCGCCCTGCAACGCAAGCTCTTGCCCCGGATGGGCCGCATGGGTCCTCCTGCACTATGGCTACGATCGCTCAAGCCGACGATCTTCAAAATGCGAATGAAGTGCAAGAGGCCGCCTTGAAGAAAACCCGCGACGCCCTTGTCACGCAGTGCGTTTCAGCAGCACGCCGGAAGTTGCTTTCACTGAGAGGCGACATGCTCGAACGTATTGCCGACCTGAGGTCCAACTGCCACGCCTCTGCTCTAAATGGACCAGGTGGGTCCTCTGTTGGCGCACTGGCGATCCCGGAAGTCGAGGACTTGCGAAATGCGATGGAAGTTCGAGAGGCCGTCGTGGAGAAAATCAGTGTAGACCTTACCACGCAGTGCATATCAGCGGCAACGCGGAAGCTGCACATCCTAAGAAGCGGAATGATCGAGCGCATAGCCGACTTGAGATCCAAGTCCAACCAGCCGTCTTGAGGAAGCCTTGTGAAGACACACAGTGCTTTTCAGCGCCAGGCTGCAAACTGCATAACCGAGGTGGGGTGCTAACCGAACGGCTGTTCGAAGCTTGGATCCTCCATATTGTGGCACCTTGAAGTCAACCTTGAATTCGTCACCCCCAGGCAGTGTTGAAAACACCTGTGAAGACCTCGTTGCTCAGTTCAACATCACTGCACATTGCTTTCTGAGAATTGGATGCTGAAGCATGTTACCGACTCCAGGCCCAACTGCCATCTGGATACGGTGCTTCAAAAGTTTCTCGAGGCGCCGCCTGAGACATAGCTGTGTATACGGGTCTGTTTCGCTGGGTTAGGAGTCTCCGGGTTTGTCCGCCGTTTTCGACCCCCCCCCCGAGTCACTCCAGCAGCAGTTTCTTACCCCTCTCCCCGCAGTAACCTTCTGAACGCAGTCAATTCGTCATTTACACATAGAAACAGTTGCAAGGGGTGAAGGGCGCGCCGTTGCGCTCCCCACAAGAGCGGCCTTTTCTTCTTCTTCTTGTTCTGACCACGGAACCACACTTTACCGCCTTCCTTTTACGTTACACCGGGTCAGCCGTACCGTTAACCGCAATAGGTCTCCTAGGCTAAAAGCCTCTGGCCGACAGAACAATGTAGGTAGGGGAAGTCGGCAAACTGGATCCGTAACTTCGGGAAAAGGACTGGCTCTGAGGACACATGCGGGATTGTCAGTGCGGGTCACGTTTCATACGCCTACGAGGCGGAGACGCATGTGAGGGTGCGGACAGCATTTCATAGCCGGAGTCAGGCAAGTCGATTTCGTTTGCGGCGCGCTTGCGTCGGAAGCATGGCTGGACGCGGCCACGGGCCGCGACATGGAGGCCTCCGGGTCGGGGGTCGGCGTTCTGTTTGCGTCGTCGACGCCGTGCACTGTTGAGCACCCTTGTAGACGCCACAGTGGGGAAGGCCTTTCCCACCAGTACCTCTCCATGGGTCCGCCCCTCCACCCCCGGGATACGAATTAATTCGCAGATTGCCGCCGTAAAAAGAAGACACGTCAGTGCTGCGGGCTCATCCGGGCCATACAAGGTCGCGTCATCCGCGAACGACTAAGAAGCCACCCGGGCTCATCCGGGCCATACAAGGTCGCGTCATCCGCGAACGACTCAGAAGCCACCCCGGGCTCATCCGGGCCATACAAGGACGGGCCACACGGTGCCCTCAGCAAAGTTTGATCTTGGAATATTGTTGCGATAGTGGGGAGTCATCGGCATGCCTTTGATCTTTCGCAACTGGCAGTCCTCCTTAAGAATTTCCTATAAAGCGGGTGCTTATCCAAAGAATTATTACAGGGATACCTGACTTGGCGGCAGCCAACGACTCCGAATGGACCGGCGGGTCCTGCACATTCCGACCCTTCAAAATCCATCCAACAGGACTTACCCACACTAAGAAATAAAAAATGGTGTAAAATCGACTTATGACGATCCGCTAACCAACCGCTGGACCGCTGCCATCATGAATTACCTGCGTTGAGAGGGAGGGACAGGCGGAGGGACGGTTTTTTTTTTTTTTTTTTTTTCCTTTCGTTTCCAGTTGGTTTCGGCATATAAAAAGAAGAAGGGACCGGTTAGGACGCTAAGAGTGAGGGAGGACGCAGATCAATAAAATGAAAATGACAAAGAGAGCGAAATAGGAAATAAAGAGCCGAAGGGCGATCATCACCGTGGACCCAAGCAAACGCTGGACGGGGGAGACCCTGCCCGAAGGAATCAACCACCCCCGGGTGGGCTAGTCTGACACAAGTTGTCAACAGGAAAAAAAAAAAATGGGATCCAGCAGGCATGCGTTGTTGGCTTTGACCATGTGTACGATGGTGATGCCCAGCGAGGCATGGTTTTCCTGGTCGCGTCTGCGCTGTCAGCGCACGTGGGCCGACTGCACAAGACATTGCCGAACTGCGCGATGCCCTGCAGCCTGAGCTGGAACGCACGCTTGTCTACACCCCCGGGGTACCATATGTGTCCCCTATACCAGAGGGAGCCACCCAACCGCTGTTCGGGCTAGGCGGTGCCCCCATGGAGCCTCTGTACGAGAGAAAGGTGGAGTCCCAGCCCACATGTGGGGACAAGAGGTTGTTCGAGTCTGGCTTTTGCAAGGCGCAAGTCACCAACAACCCTTCTCTCCACGCCGACCCCGATTTCGTGGTGTTCCCCTGACTGCTGCGCATGTGTCTGCCGCGGTGCGGTTTGCAAAGACGCACTGGTTGTGTGTTGCTGTTGCCGGTACTGGTCACGAGTTCATGGGCCGCAACCGGGCGGACTGCCGCGGTGGGTCTATCCTCATCCGTACCACGTTGATGAAAGACCAAGTTGCGGACCTTGCCGATGCAGCGGAACTGGGCCACCCTTCTCTGAAGTTTGGTGCCGGCGTTGTGTTTTCCGAGGCACATCTGTTTGCTGCCGTTAACGGCAAGGCCATTGCCAGCGGGACCGAACCTACTGTCGGGATAGCAGGATGGACCCTTGGAGGAGGGCATGGTCCGCTGTGCCCGTCACTGGGGGTGGGTTCAGACAACCTTCTTGCAGTTGACATTGTGCTGGCGAGTGGTGAAGCTGTGCACGCAACCGCGGCTAACAAGTACTCTGACCTGCTGAAGGCATTGAAGGGCGGCGGTGGCTCTACTTGGGGTGTCATCACCCACTTGTATATCAGGGCACACGAGGTTCCCGCAGCTGGATACACTGTTATTGCTGGAGGAGCAGGCGGAGACATGTGCGATGCCGGGCTCGCCTACATGAACAACGTGGTAGGTGCATGGAACGAGGCTGCCCCTACACTGAACTCAAAGGTGGGGCAGATCGGAGCATTCACCGTGAACAGCGGGAACCCTTCCTGCGAGATGAACACCTGGTCATACCAAGTGATAGCTGTTGTGTCTGACGGGAACACCAGTGCTGAGGCACAGGATGTGGTGGCGAAGCTGGAGGCCAGCCAGATCTTTGTGGCAGCTACCGTTCCACTTCCGAACTTTTACCTTTACGCAATCATGACTGTTTTCTTCGGCGCAACCCTTGGAATCACACCTTGGCCCGGTTCTTCCCATGGCGTGCCCAGTGCGCTGGTGCCCCGTACACACACAGCAGAGCTGACAAGCGCCATGGTGAACATTGCTGCGTCGTGCAACGGAGAATGCAGCCAATTCACCATCCAAGGTCTGACAGGCAACATTGGATCCCCTCAACCGGTATTCAACTCCCTCAGTGGGGCCATGAGAACAGCAATGATTCACTACGTCAGCCCCGATGGCACACAGTCAGTTCTGCAGGACACCTTCGGCAGGCAAGTGTACCTGTCTGAGAGCTTTGAAAGGATAGCGAAAGAGCGAAGGCATATTTTTAGGTGTAATTCCCTTATATCCCAACACTTGAAATTTTGTTCCCTTACATCCCAATGAGATTGTCTGGGCAAGGCATTCCCATTGGGATATAAGGGAACAAAATTTGTTCTGGACAGCCTGGACAGCCTGACTAGACCGGTCCGTCCGACCAGCCCGGACTGACCAGACAGCCTGGACAGACCAGACAGTCCGACCAGCCCGGACTGGCCGGACAGCCTGGACAGACCAGTCAGTCGACAAGCCTGGCAGGCTGGAGGCTGGAGCCTGACCAGTCTAGTCCGGCTGACCCAGAGACCAGCCTGGACTGCCTGACCAGACCAAGCCCTGGCGGTTGGTGCTGCAAGGTCAACAGGAAGGGTGGGTCTTCTAGGTCCTTGGTTCTTTCAATGGGAAAAACGGGAACAAAATTAGTTACCCAAGTCAAGTCTATCAAGTCTATCGAGCTTATATCGAGACTATCAAGTCTATCAAGACTATTGAGTCTATCAAGACTATCAAGACTATATTTCCCCTCGGCTAGGTGACCTGACAGCATCATCACAACAAGTTGAAGCGTCAAGAACGCGTCGTTCGTTACTACCGTAGCTGGCAAGCAAAGTTGCCTTTGCTTAGCCTCCGAACGTTGCCTCACATTACCAAGCAACATAAAGCAACATTACGAAGCAAGTTTTACCTGGGACAGGAGGTGATTTTGGCCGCAAGCATTCTCACTGGGGTTGGGCAAATACTTCTCCGGAGGCTTTTAATCGCCCGGGTCAGAATAATGCTGAGTTCGCATGACCTGTGGACACGCCTGTTTTTTGCAGGTCTGCATTAATCTCAAGTGTGCCCCAGGTGAATTCGGTGGTAGGCCGGCTCTACACCCTCAGGTCCGTTCCCAGCGGAACCTGGTGGAGCCAACAGTACATTCCTAACACCCCCCTTTCCCATTGCTTTTTATGCTTGTTACACATGTCAATACCTCACGAGTGTTAGGCATGTCTCAACACCCTCGGCTGTCCACCGTACGGACCAGGCGCTTCCCTGACGACGATCCCACCCCGTGAAACAGAAAGTCGGAAGCTGAGGACCGAACCTTTCTTCCGTCTGGTCCTTATGTGACATCTCACCCCGCACCCACCCCCCCCCCCCCCAGAACCTGTCGGTTCGTGCACTTGAACACGGTTCCGGGCTGTTCAGCGTGAAAATAGGTCATTCCACCTGGTTTCATGGGTCCATCAGAGTGCCTATTTCTTGCTCATTTTTGCATTCGGTGGTCGTTCTGGGCGCTATTTTCATCAATTTTGGCTTCATACGCCATCAGAGAGGCGCTGCGGGTCCAAAACCACCCCGGGATTCCCTAAAAGCACTGAATAACAGCGCCAATAATAAAGTCCACAGGGTTTCTACCAGGAGTCGCTCCCCCTACCCAAACAGGGCACCTGTTTCGGGCCTTCGTGCACACGAGGTTCGTTGCACATACGTCAACTTCGGGGACGGCAGATGTTCAAAAATACCTTGTATATGGAAGCCGTACTTTCAAAAAAGTCCCTTGTATGGACAACAAACTTTTGAAAAGACCCTCGTACGGACGACATACTTTTGAAAATGCCCTTGTATGGACGACATACTTTTGAAAAGGCCCTTGTATGGACGACATACTTTTGAAAAGGCCCTTGCATGGACGACATACTTTTGAAAAGGCCCTTGTATGGACGACATACTTTTGAAAAGGCCCTTGTATGGACGACATACTTTTGAAAAGGCCCTTGTATGGACGACATACTTTTGAAAAGGCCCTTGTATGGACGACATACTTTTGAAAAGGCCCTTGTATGGACGACATACTTTTGAAAAGGCCCTTGTATGGACGACATACTTTTGAAAAGGCCCTTGTATGGACGACATACTTTTGAAAAGGCCCTTGTATGGACGACATACTTTTGAAAAGGCCCTTGTATGGACGACATACTTTTGAAAAGGCCCTTGTATGGACGACATACTTTTGAAAAGGCCCTTGCATGGACGACATACTTTTGAAAAGGCCCTTGTATGGACGACATACTTTTGAAAAGGCCCTTGTATGGACGACATACTTTTGAAAAGGCCCTTGTATGGACGACATACTTTTGAAAAGGCCCTTGTATGGACGACATACTTTTGAAAAGGCCCTTGTATGGACGACATACTTTTGAAAAGGCCCTTGTATGGACGACATACTTTTGAAAAGGCCCTTGTATGGACGACATACTTTTGAAAAGGCCCTTGTATGGACGACATACTTTTGAAAAGGCCCTTGCATGGACGACATACTTTTGAAAAGGCCCTTGTATGGACGACATACTTTTGAAAAGGCCCTTGCATGGACGACATACTTTTGAAAAGGCCCTTGTATGGACGACATACTTTTGAAAAGGCCCTTGTATGGACGACATACTTTTGAAAAGGCCCTTGTATGGACGACATACTTTTGAAAAGGCCCTTGCATGGACGACATACTTTTGAAAAGGCCCTTGTATGGACGACATACTTTTGAAAAGGCCCTTGCATGGACGACATCCTTTTGAAAAGGCCCTTGTATGGACGACATACTTTTGAAAAGGCCCTTGTATCATAGATGGCCGGTTGATAACGTTATATAACGTTATATAACGTTATAACGGTGATAACGTTATATAACGGTCGAAAACGCAAAATAACGGAAAAAATAACGCAAATAACGGGTTTTAGAATTTTTCCGATTTTGGCCATGTTTCCAGATTTTTGTCATTTTTTCCTCATTTTGGTCCATTTCGGCCATTTTTTCCGATTTTGGCCATTTTTGCCAGATTTTGGTCAATCTTAGCCAATTTTTCCAGACTTTTGCCGATTTTTTCAGGTTTTGGCCATTTTGCCGATTTTTTCCAGATTTCGGCAATCTTTGCCGATTTTTCCAGATTTCGGCCATTTTTGCCGATTTTTCAAGATTTTGGACAATTTTGAGATTTTGGCCACTCTGGCCGATTTATCCAGATCAGTCAATTTCGGCCATTTTTTCCGATTTTTCCAGATTTCCCGATTTTCCAGATTTTGGTCAATTTCGGCCATTTTTGCCAATTTTTTCAGACTTTTGCCGATTTTTGGATCCCGGTCACAAAAATATAACTATAACTCTAAAAACTGTTCGGAAACAAACCCTGGTCAAAAGAATTCGTAGTAACCGGTCCTCAGGGGTCCGTATAGCCCCTCCCCAGAGCTTTTTCTCTTTTACTTATTTTCTTGCGGACTTCCACCCAAGCGCGACAAACGCGATCCTTCCGGATTCACATGACTCTTTCACTGTGCGATGTTGTTCTTGGGATGTGGATGTCTGCAGTTTTGGGTTTCCGGCGCGTGTCCCTCAGTCGGTGGCCCGTAACGGTCGTTTGCAGTGTCCTTCGTGAGGCAGCAGATGTCACCAGCATGATCCGGCCACTGGAGTCCAACTTGTCCAAGCTTGTCCACTCGGCAGACCGTTGCGTACTATGCCAGTCAGACAAGGTCCCAGTACCAAATATGGGTGCATGATGAGCACGAGACATGCAAAGTCGAGCAGTCACAGCTGGCGCTTCCCGTAGAACCCAGCCAGCCCGGGGTCGGTTTTCTTGATCCGGTCGATGAATCGTTGTTCCGGGCTCTTACTTGGTGGTTTCGTGACAGGGAGAACGCTGGGGCCAGTCAATGCCAGGTCGCGGGACAAGGCCTCGACGCGCAGCGTTTCCGCCACCTTCTTCCTTCCGCGTCGCGCCTTTGCAACCGAGGCGCTGCTGCTGCTGCTGTTGCTATCCGTACTTTCGGCGCGAGGCCGTTTGCGC
Organism: Diplonema papillatum; assembly: GCA_030068145.1. Classification (NCBI taxonomy): domain Eukaryota; phylum Euglenozoa; class Diplonemea; order Diplonemida; family Diplonemidae; genus Diplonema; species Diplonema papillatum. The sequence goes on from JAPJBO010000307.1 coordinate 150,377, forward strand.
TGTGTACCTGGGGTCTTCGGCTGAGCTTTCGGCTGAGCTTTAGGTTGAGCCTTCGGCTTCGGCTGGACCTTCGGGGAGCTTTTCGCAGGCATAGTCGATATTCCCTTTGGAAAGACTAGTGTGGCTGAAATCGAAGCGGGTGGGGCGGTACACGTGTTTTTGTGTTTCCGACGATCCCGAATGGGCGTACAGATTGGTGTCTTTCGACCTTTTTTTTTTTCCGCGCACGGACTGCCTGTTCGAGCTTGTGCGGGTTTAAGAAACTCAGACAAGAATAGCTCTGGTGAGGGGCAGGGCATAAATGACCAAAACCCTGGAAAAATCGGCAAAAACGGCCAAAATGGGCAAAGTCTGGAAAACATGGCAAAACTGGCCAAAAATGACCAAAACCTGGAAAAATCGGCAAAAATAGCCAAATTTTTGAAAAACATGGCAAAAATGGCCAATCCTGGCCAAATCGGTAAAAACGGCCAAAATGGGCCAAAATCTGGAAAACACGGCAAAACTGGTCAACATTGACCAAAATCTGGAAAAATTGGCAAAAATAACCAAAATTGGCCAAAATCTGGAAAATGTGGCAAAAATGGCCAAAAATGACCAAAATCTGGAGAACAGTGTGACCTCCCATGGACTGGTAAAAAACCGTTATATAACGTTATATAACGTTAAATAACGTTATATAACGTTATATAACGTTATTATAACGTTATATAACGTTATATAACGTTATAACGGTCAAATAACGTTATTTTTCGACCAAAAATGGCAAATAACGGTTTTATAGCGGTCAATAACGGTTTTTCTGGATTTAGGGGGGGGGTAACAAATAACTCCGGGAATAACGTTATATAACGTTATATAACGTTATATAACGGCCATCTTTATTGGAGGTCAACCTTAGCTAGTTAAAACGTTAAACAAATGCCTGCGTTCTCGAAGCAGTCGCAAACCGGCTTTCAGAATTTTGCCGTACCCAACGACGTGCGCGATGCGTTTGAGGAGTCGATTGGACCGACTCTCCCTCGTCGAAACATCCGCCTTTCGGAGGTAGAGCGCTGGGCAGTATTCTTTTTCGGCGACACACCAGGAGAAGACAGACTGCGCGCGCACAAGATTATGTGCGAGCTGCTCGAGTACGATGCCGGCTCTCCTGGCGCCGGCGTCGTTGGAGCGTGGGAAGGATGGAAGCTGGCGGCTACGCTAGCTGAGGATGCTGTCGCCAATCCGCAGCTAGTTCGTCGCGTACTGAAGGGGGCGGGGCTCTGGAAGGACGACGCTCCGGAGCTACCCACGGTAGCTGGTGCCAGATTGCGGGCGACGGTGATTGCGCCGTCGGAGCCGAGCGATGCCTACGTACCCGAGGCACTTCCAGAACCAGTAACACCACCTGGAGAGATCGAGCGAGAAGGTCGGGGAGCGGAGGTGGCGGATTTGAAGGCCGAGCTGAGGGTGCTGACGGAGGTGGTCATGTCGTTGGCAGGACGCGCCCCCCCAAACATGAAGGCTGCGCGGGCCGCTAGGTTCCCGGTTGAGGAAACGGATGTCACGAAGTGGAGTGATGCTCTGGAGAAAGACCCCGAGGGACTTGCCCTGGCCTTGGAAGTGCGGTACGTGGCTGGCCGGAAACATCTGCCAGGCGGAGAGCAACTTGAGAGCGCTTTCTCGGCGCTCAAGTGCTGGCTTCTCGCCTCTGCCCAATTTGAGAACTGGGTCGAGTGCGCGGAGCAGGTGCGCCTTGGCCAGGAGCTCTTGATGCAGCTCCGTGTCCAGTTGAAGTTTGTGGAGGAGGGCGCGCCGCGCCGAGAGCTGCTAGACCGTATGCGGCAGCGCGACGATGATGAGCTGGAACGGGCCACGGCTGGCTGGAAGAGAGACACACACCGGACGGAGAAGAAGAAGTTCGGCTTCAAGCCGAGAGGCAAGTCCGGATGGAAGCCGGGAAACGCCAAGGCCGGGGAAAAATGACTGGCGGCTCCCCACCAAGGCCTAGATGTGCCAGTTCCAAAGCAACAAGCCCCCCTACTAAAGATACCAACCAAGTTCGTACTTCGTCGCCTCCCGGTGTCTTCCAGGGTACCTCGCCCAAAGTCCGCTCCGTCTCCCCACCCGACTGTCGAAACTGCGATTCCTTTGCCGCAACCCTCGCTCTTTTCACTCAAACCGTCCATCGACTCTTCGCGGGCCGTAGTGATGCAGCAACAGCCACCGACGAATGTGGGTCGTGCGGTTCAGCGAATGCTGACAAGCGGAGCTTCTGGTCCCACCGGCCGTACGATGGAGGTTCGAGTGACGCGTACGGGTGCCGAGGCACGGCTTGTGGCTCTGATGCAACAAATGTGGGCGGATTCTACTCTGCAGGACCGCCGCAGACTGTGGCGCCGACTCTGTGCATGGACCGTACAGCAGCAACTGCAACTGAATGCGGACACAGCCTGCCTGTTTGTTGCGGCGACAGGGGTTCGTCCTCAGGGCCTCCTGGGGTACGCGAAGGCGCTTTCAGCGACATTTGCGGCGATGGGATTAGAGAACCAGCCATTGCGGATGATGGCTTCGGCACTGCGCAACTCGGGGGCGGCGGTGCCGCGGGCTCAGGCAGTACCTGTGGACAGAGCAACACTTGTGCAGTGGGCGTTATCGCAGGCGCCGGCGGTGAAAATGTGCACTCTGCTGGCATGGAAATCGGCGTCGAGGTGGGCCGAGGCTGCCGCCCTGTCCTCGAAGCAGTTTCTGCGTGTCGCGCCGGAGGAGATCGTGATCGACTGGGAGCAAACCCCGAAAGGCCGACGGCGGAACCCATTCAAACCGTCGAGGTTTGCCGTGATAGTGGGCCCTCTGACGCCCGAACTGGCCGAGATGTTCCAGGCGAGTGCCCCCTTCGACGAACTGTGTTCTCTGACGACAACGGGCCTGGATTCGATGTGGACGCGATCCCCCGAGATGCGACGCTACTCGGCGCACTCCATCAAAAGGGGTGCAGTGACGCGTCTGTTCGACCTGATTGCGAGTGGCGTTTCGATCCCGCTGTGCAGCGTACACCGGCTCGCCAAGCACGAAGAACCGGGTGGGACGGAAGGAGCGATCTCGGAAACAACGATTCGTTACGGCGGCAATCTGCTCGCCCTCGCCCGGGTCCTCGGAACCGCGAAGGCGACGAAGCATCTCTGAGTCGCCATCTGCGGTCGGATCAGGCGTTTCGGACGCTGCGGGCACACTCGGTGACGCGTCGCGGTGGGTCGACTCGGCTGCCTCGGACGCCGGCAGAGCGCCAGTCCCCTTTGCATGTGGCCGCAGTCAAGCCGATGGACGTCAACAAACTGCGTGCCCGCATGACCGAAAGCGTTCGCTCGCGCTTCGACGACACGTGGCGGAAGACGTTTTACCCGGACGTGAGCAGCATTCTGCCGTCGCTTGGATCCCCGTCGAGGCTGGTTTTGGGTCACGCGAAGCAGCTCGAGGAGTACGAGATAGCCGCGAGGGCAGCAGGCCCGGGCCCCTGGGCCTCGGTGCCGTTCACGGTTCTTGAGGAGAAAGACGGTTCTCTTCGGCAACGGTTCATTCTTTGGACCCTCGACGGAAACCGTGCGGCTGAAGCCGCCGGTTATGTTGCGTCCGTTCCGTTGGCTCACGTGTCCCACTACTTGGGCGCAGTACATGAAGAGTGCGGGACTACTCGTGACTTCCGCACGGGATTCTACGCAATAGAGATCCCGAAAGCCGTTCGACACTTGTTCCGTTTCACAACGGACGACGGCAGCTGGTGGGAGTTGAACCGTCTCCCGATGGGCCATGCATGTGCGCCCGAGCTCATGCACACGCTGGCAGCGGTGTCAGCCGGGCATCCCGACTTCGTGTTGCCGGAGCTCGTTGAGGGTGAAGTTGTTGTCCATGTTTGGGTCGACAACATTCGCTACGCTGGCTCAAGGCAGTGCGTTCTTGCAGCGACGCGGCGGTTGGACCAGACGGCGGTGGACTGCTCGCTGACATGGAAAGACGCTGATTCCCGGACGGCTGCACCCCGTTATGAATTCATCGGGGTCGACTGGCGACACAGTGTCTCGCAGGTCTCGCTGAGCAGCAAGCTTTGCAGAAAGCTGATGACGACGCGGTACGAGCTCCAGGCTTCGTCGCTTTCTGCCGGTGATATCGAAGCCTTGGGGGGCAGGCTGCTCCACGCATCTGCAATTGCGGGCATTTTCCCCGGCTCGTTCTGGTTTGCGCTGAAATTCATGCGCAGAGTAACGAACTCGTTGAACCGAGGAACGAGGATGCCGACGGAACAAGTTTCCCTGTCTCCATGCATACGCTCATCTTTGCAAGGTTGGATAGACGCGGTCATGAGGCCACGGGCAATACCGACGAAGCTCCCTGTACCGTCGTTGACAGTGTTCGTTGATGCGAGCAAGAAGGGATGGGGTGGTGTTCTCGTGGACTCTCGTACGGCGGAGATAACCATCTTGGGGGCTCCCTGGTCAGCCGAGGAATCGAGGCTGCACATTAATGTTCTAGAGGCCATGGCCTTCGAACGTTCGGCAATGTCGATCCCGGACGCCTTTGCCGGTGGACGGATCGATGTTGTGGTGGACAATACCACCGTGCAGGGAGTAGCGCGGAAAGGGTTCAGCATGCGAGACGCAGACCTGAACAACGCGGTGGTTTCTGGTCTTGCCAGGGTGCGAACCCTTGGTTGCGCACTCTCTGTCCGCTGGGTGCGGAGCGAAGGGAACCCTGCAGATCTCCCATCGCGGGTGCCCCTGACGTCGCTGACTCCGAAGTCTATTGCTTCCGTCACACAGGCGGTGGTGGCATTCTTTACTGGCGGCGGGGTGGAAGGAAGGTGATCGTCTTGGTCGGCGTTGGTACGTCTGGACCACTCCTTTCATCCCGTTCGCAAGTCAGTCTGTTGCTAGGTTCAGTGCATGTTTCCTTCCTCTTGACAGGCCTCGAAGATAGCGCATCAGTGGATTAGTTGAAATGGATTTATCTTAGCTTGAAGATACACGTAGCAGGCGTGGAGTTGCCATGACCTTCCTGGAGTTAGTTGAAATGGTTTTGAGTTGTTATCTTGAAGAGACCCAGCAGAATCCCCGACGTATCGAGCAGCAGGCAAGGAGATACCGCGACCATTCCTGCAGTTTACTGAGGGAATTGGCGCATTGAATTGCCGTCAGTGCTCGGAACCAATGTGAACCACTCCAACAGGAGGTCAACCTTAGCTAGTTAAAACGTTAAACAAATTCCCACCCACCCTTGCCCCCGGGTGATCGTCTTGGTCGGCGTTGGTACGTCTGGACCACTCCTTTCATCCCGTTCGCAAGTCAGTCTGTTGCTAGGTTCAGTGCATGTTTCCTTCCTCTTGACAGGCCTCGAAGATAGCGCATCAGTGGATTAGTTGAAATGGATTTATCTTAGCTTGAAGATACACGTAGCAGGCGTGGAGTTGCCATGACCTTCCTGGAGTTAGTTGAAATGGTTTTGAGTTGTTATCTTGAAGAGACCCAGCAGAATCCCCGACGTATCGAGCAGCAGGCAAGGAGATACCGCGACCATTCCTGCAGTTTACTGAGGGAATTGGCGCATTGAATTGCCGTCAGTGCTCGGAACCAATGTGAACCACTCCAACAGGAGGTCAACCTTAGCTAGTTAAAACGTTAAACAAATTCCCACCCACCCTTGCCCCCGGGTGATCGTCTTGGTCGGCGTTGGTACGTCTGGACCACTCCTTTCATCCCGTTCGCCAGTCAGTCTGTTGCTAGGTTCAGTGCATGTTTCCTTCCTCTTGACAGGCCTCGAAGATAGCGCATCAGTGGATTAGTTGAAATGGATTTATCTTAGCTTGAAGATACACGTAGCAGGCGTGGAGTTGCCATGACCTTCCTGGAGTTAGTTTAAATGGTTTTGAGTTGTTATCTTGAAGAGACCCAGCAGAATCCCCGACGTATCGAGCAGCAGGCAAGGAGATACCGCGACCATTCTATGTTGTATGGACGACATACTTTTGAAAAGGCCCTTGTATGGACGACATACTTTTGAAAAGGCCCTTGCATGGACGACATACTTTTGAAAAGGCCCTTGTATGGACGACATACTTTTGAAAAGGCCCTTGTATGGACGACATACTTTTGAAAAGGCCCTTGTATGGACGACATACTTTTGAAAAGGCCCTTGTATGGACGACATACTTTTGAAAAGGCCCTTGTATGGACGACATACTTTTGAAAAGGCCCTTGTATGGACGACATACTTTTGAAAAGGCCCTTGTATGGACGACATACTTTTGAAAAGGCCCTTGTATGGACGACATACTTTTGAAAAGGCCCTTGTATGGACGACATACTTTTGAAAAGGCCCTTGTAAGGACGATATACTTTTGAAAAGGCCCTTGTATGGACGACATACTTTTGAAAAGGCCCTTGTCTGGACGACATACTTTTGAAAAGGCCCTTGTATGGACGACATACTTTTGTGTACAGGCCGCCTGGCCTCGTGCTCGTAGTGTTGATTATTTGTTCTTGGGACCGTTGGTTTCGTGACGGGACGCCTGGAGAGAGAAGTCCTCATTGTGGTTTTAACGTCCGTCCCCACCCTCCCTGCTCCTACTGACGAGGCCAGTTCGATGTATACTCCCCTCCCGACCACCACCACCTAGCTCGCAAACAACCGAACTCCCCTCCCTCGACCAACGTATTTATGCATACATAGCGTGATGAAGTGGATGGCACCTGTCGTTCAGCGTGTAACGCTCCTGGTAGACGATGCTCTACATATCACGAAGCCCGCCACTGTTTGAGAATCTTGACGAGTCTTACCCGACGAGAGTTCGAACTCCCACTTGCCGCATTCGCCTTTATCCCCCATAGACGCCCATGGTGCATGAAACCGCGGATGCCCAACACTTCATTGCAAGTTCATTGCACCATACATACGCTTGCACTTTGCCAATCGACAACTTAACACACCGCCGGGCGACAATCGAAGCCGCCCCCTGTTCAAAGCCGCTTTCTCCAGCTGCTTGCGACCCACCCGCGAACGTACGGGCTCTCGTGGCAATCTGGAAAACTCTCGAGCAAGAAAACAACTTTTCTCTCGGGGAATCAATAGCTATTTCTGCTTTGCTCTTCACGGATTGGAAACGATCGTTACGAGAATTCGTCATTTTGGAATTAAAAAAACGATACGATCGTTTTTTTTTATCAGTATAATTCGTTGTCACTTACCCCCCTGCACGTAAATAACAACGAATTATACTGATAGGGGGCTGCTTAGGTACCCGGGAAAGCCTGCTACACGGGAGCCGTTGGCGGTACTGCAGAGCCACGAGTCTCCGGGTCAAGTGGCTACCGATTTCCCAAAGTAATGCATCACAGCGTGGCTCACCTTGGGGCTTGGCGCTTGCGCTGAGTACAAGCTCGTCGAGACTGTCAGCCACAGGGCAGAGCGGATCTGCCTTCGACTCAAGCTTTGCAAGTTCGGGTTTGTTAGCAACCCTTTCCGATGTGAAAGACCAGACACCAGCTGAATCTGGCCGCCGAAGTCAATTTCTACACAAGAAATGACGTGTCAAACGTTTTGTGAGTTCGTGATTCCACCAAGAAAAACTGAGAAAAAAAAAAAAAAAAACGATGATATTTCACTTTCGAAAACGATCGTTTTTTTTAACGATCGTTTTCATTCCGTGGCTCTTATCACGATTTTGCCGGTTGGAAAGTCTGTGCGGCAGGACAACGACAGGGGTCGGCTATGACCTTGTTGTCTCCTAGGCTGCACGCCTATTACGCCTTTTTATTAAGCCTTTTTCACAACACGGCTACAACACGAGGATGAGCTCTGCTTAGGTGTGCACTAAGCCATCAGGCTATTGGCTGCTAAGCACCCCCCGACCGATCGATTTGCTACTTTTGTGGGCCTCTCAACCGCCAGCATCAAGTACATGATGCTGGCGGTTGGGGGATCGGCGACCGCGACTCAATTAAGGTGCGGTCAACACGATACAAGCGTGGTCCTGAAGCTGAACCTCACAAACAAGAAAAGGTCAAAAGACACCTATCTGTTACGAAGTAAGCGTGGTCCTGAAGCTCCTCACAAACAAGGAAAGGTCAAAAGACACCTATCTGTTACAATGTAAGCGTGGTCCTGAAGCAGAACCTTACAAACAAGAACAAGGTCGAAAGACGCCAATCTGTACGTCCGTACCGGATCGAGCACACAAAGACAGTGGAAAAGAAGGAGGGAAAAGGGGGGAAAAAGCAAAAAGAAAGATAATCCGACCGGACCAGGCTACGATGTGCGCACGTGGCGGCGTCGTCCTGATGGTAGAAGCGCACCTCTTCGCGGGGTGCGGGCAGCGGAGTGCGTGACGGCCACAGCGCGCAGCCACCACGGACGTCGTGTTCGTGTCGACTCGACCGCTGCGATGTCAGGCGCCGCGTTCGGGACGGTGGCGGTAATATAAACGTGGTCCTGAAACTGAACCACGCAAACAATCAAGAAGGTCAAAGCACAAAGCACACCATTGTGTCACGATGCAAGCGTGGTCCTAAATCTGAACCTCACAAACAAGGGAGAAGGCCAAAAGACTTTTTATCGGATCGAACTCAAAAAAAAGGAGAAAAAAAGGGGACACGAAAAAGCAAAAGAGAAAACGACCGGACCAGGCACAATGTTCGCACGCGGGGGTGTTGTCCTGATGGTAGCAGCGCACCTCTTCGCGGGGGCGCGGGCAGCGGAGTGCGATACGCTTGTTACGCAGACCACGTGCGAAGCCAACGCGGCGCCGGAGTGCGCGTGGTACAAGACCACAGGGCCGTGCGTGCAGAAGGCCTTCGGGACCTGCCCCTCCATGGACGTCGTGTTCGTCGTCGACTCGACCGCTGCAATGTCGGGCGCCGCGTTCGGGACGGTGACCGACGGATACGCGTCTCTGCTCGACACAATACAAACGTGGTCCGGAAAGTTACCGTTGGCGGCAGACGCGGTTCGTATCGGGTGGGTCTTACTCAATGATACGACGCCGATCACGTCGAAGCCGATCACCAACGTGAAAACTGAACTCGACGCGGCGGTGACAGCGTTGAAAGCGCTACCCGCTTCTGGTGGGGGTGACATCGCCACCAGCGACGTCATCACGGCGACGGAAGCAGTGTACACAGCAGCAGCGTCGACTACGCAGCGGAGGATCGTCGTGTTCTTCACCGCATCCGCGTTCATGGCGCGGGGGGACCTGCCGACGTTTCTCGCGGATCCGGACGTGACGTCGTTCGTCGTCTCCATCAACGACAACGCCGCCGGCATCGCCGGCAACCTGACGTCGTTGGCCACCCTCCCCGCGGCGGACCACATGAACGACGTCAAGTTCGCGGACGTTGCAACCCTGCTGGACGAGTTCTGCACGGCGGACAAGTTCTTCGGCAAGCAGGTCACCACCCCGCCGTCACCGCCGCCGGCGACGTGCGACCCGCTGCTGACGGAGACTGAGTGTAAGGCAAAGCTCGAGTGCGCCTGGCCCGCGGCCGGCGGGCCGTGCCGCGAAAAAAAGTACGAAAACTGCCCAGTCATCGACCTCGCGGTGCACCTGTACTCGCACGACGCGTGGCTGGCGCCATTCGGCACCGCGCCCGCCGCCGTGGCCCCCGTAGGGCTCGCGGGGTTCGTGGAGGTGCTGCGGCAGTGGATCGACGGCTTGCCTCTCGCGACGATGGACACCGCCACGCCAGCCAAGGTGGCGTCCGGGGTCCGATTGGCGCTCGCGCAGGGCTTCTCGGAGGCGGGCGTCACCGGCGTCGTCGGGACGCAGTTCCACAGCGACCGGAAGAAGCTGTACTCGGAGCTGCAGCAGCAGGACCTCCTCTCGCGCGCCACGACCGAGCTCGGCTTCGGCACGAGCTTGAAGCACATCAAAGACGCGTTCGCCACCGCCCAAACGACAGCGAACGCCCAGGCGAAGAAGGTCGTTGTCATCTTTTCCGTCACGGGTATCGATTGTTTCTTTTACCAAACACGAAATGTTGGAGGAAATGGAAATGAGAAGCTTGTCGCCGCAAACCGTGGCGTTTTCAGCGTCCTGAGTCTGAAACTTTTACGTAAAAACGATCAGGCACTGCCCTCCCCACTTTGAGAGCCGAACACTCCCCTTTTTACCCGTTTTCTATTTTTAGCCACATGCAATGCGTGAGGAAACTGAACCGCCCAAGTAGGACCTTCTGATCATTGATCATTTGCCAAATTTGCCACCTGCAACGCAGGAGCGCCCCCTGCGCCTGCTGTCTCCGGCTGCTTCGGCAGTTCGACACTTACCCCTACGTCAGGGCAGCAGCCCAGGGGCAGCAGGACACCGCGTCCAGGTGGATAGCGTCACCTACCTGATGCGAGCTGATTGCCGGTTGGATGCGGGCAACTGCATCGTACCACCGACACCCTCTGGATGCTTGCGCAATTGGGGGTTTGAAACATGGTGATTAGCATGCAGGGTCAGAACCTTGTGTCTTTTTAAAACGCTCCCGCGGAGCCGATGGCCCCCAAAAACCTCTGCGTCTACCAGCTCAAAGACTACCCACAGACGGATGTCCCGCCACCCACAGACCACAACCACTATGAACCCCCAAAGCCTGCCACGTCCAGAACCACAACACAAGAGCCGGACTCGACGCAAAGTATACTTAGAGCCATGCGCGGAGACGAGACATCTACCGACACACTCACACAACGACACGACAGCACACCCCCCACACAAACACCCACAACACCAGGCACGTCACAGACCTCCAGTACCACCGCGGAAACAGAGACCAGCAGTGAAGACGACTTACGATGTCCCCACTGCCACACACGCACAACAACAACCGGCCTCAAACTGAAGGGAAAACAAGGATTACGGACGCACCTACGTTACTGCAAGAAGAAACCAACCAGAACGAAGTCACAAGCAGAAACAACGCTGCGAAGCACCACCCAGAAACGAGAGAGATGTCCCTACTGCCACAGCGACGGACGAACCGTGGGGAAACCACTCTTCAAAAGTCTACGACACCATAAGCCCTGGTGCAAAAAGAAGCACTGTAAACAACGCACAGCAACGACGACTCCATCAGACGAATAACCTCACTAACCACGGGTACCCAGTGTGCCCAGAGTGCCTTAACTGTGGCGAGCAACGAACAGTTTTACCCTGCAAATCTACCCAAAAAAAACCTTATCTTAGGACGGAAACAACCCGCACCACGTGAAGCACCGCAAGTGCCGCGAAATCCAAGCACCACACTGCGAGAAAATACATATAAACGCGGACAACAGACCGGTACGGGCTACAAGGCAACCCCTGCTCAACTTGTAGAACGTGGGGGGCCCAAGACTACACTCCACGAAGGAATGTACTTGGTGTCGGTCACAAACAGTCCCGGACATGGCTAGCCATAACCCATAACGAAAGCGTGCACTAAATATACAACCCGTAACCACATAGCCCTTTCTTGCTCTAAGAGAACCCATTCATGAACGGTCACACGGAGACCCTAAACCCCCGGAATTTCAAGCGAACTTTAACTCTAAAAAAGTTTTTTGAAAAAAAAAAAAAATTGCTCAACTTCCTCAAAATTACTGCAGAGTTTGTTCCAAAATTTTAAAATTCAAAAAACCCATTTTTTTTCCGGAAAAAAAATTTTGGCCATTTCCAAAAAGACACAAGGTTTTGACCCTGCATGTTAACCACTTAAGGACGGAGGGGGGAGGGTTAATTTGGGAAAAGGGGGGCACTCATGACAAACCTCAGGTATCCGTTGAGAGCTCGGAGCAGGACTTCTGCCCGATGAAGGACGCATTTCAAAGATTTGTGTCAGATCTTTCCAATAAAGCAAACAGCGACCACTTTCGACCATTTTTTGGCCTCTCACCCGCGAACTTGACACCCGCGAACTCTTGAATTAACTACCACTACATTGGTAGTTCGTCCGGAAGTGGTTAAGTTCAAACTACTACTACTAAGCCCGCAAGAAGCTGAGGCCGCAGCAGCCGCCAGCTAACGAGGGGCGCACATCAAAGGTGGACAGCCCGCGAACCCAACCGAAGCGGAGCCGCGAAGACGAGCAGGCGAAGACAAATATAGAGGAGTCGAGATCTTGGCCGGGGACCGCCCGCGAGGGGGAAAAAACGCGAGGGGGAAAAAACGCGAGGGGGAAAAAAACGCGAGGGGGAAACAAACGCGAGGGGGAATAGTTGAGTTGCAGCTCTTGACAAAGATAGATGGAAAAAAGAAGGTGGTTTTATTCTTCGCTTTTTCTCACGAACGGGGGGGTCGGTCCTGCTTTTGGCTTTGTAGGTTCTCCCGACTCCCCAATTCGTGGTCAGCACAAACTCAAGAGGTCTAGTCAACTATTCCCTGCAGTATTGGCATACTTTCAAGAAAAAAACGCGAGGGGGAAAAAAACGCGAGAGGGAAAAGACGCGAGGGGGAAAAAACGCGAGGGGGAAAATAACGCGAGGGGGAAAAAACGCGAGGGGGAAAATAACGCGAGGGGGAAAAAATCGCGAGGGGGAATAGTTGAGTTGCAGCTCTTGACAAAGATAGATGGAAAAAAGAAGGTGGTTTTATTCTTCGCTTTTTCTCACGAACGGGGGGGTCGGTCCTGCTTTTGGCTTTGTAGGTTCTCCCGACTCCCCAATTCGTGGTCAGCACAAACTCAAGAGGTCTAGTCAACTATTCCCTGCAGTATTGGCATACTTTCAAGAAAAAAACGCGAGGGGGAAAAAACGCGAGGGGGAAAAAAACGCGAGGGGGAAAAGACGCGAGGGGGAAAAAACGCGAGGGGGAAAATAACGCGAGGGATAAAAAAAAAGGGGGAAAAAAACGCGAGAGGGAAAAGACGCGAGGGGGAAAAAACGCGAGGGGGAAAAAAACGCGAGGGGGAAAAAACGCGAGGGGGAAAAAAACGCGAGGGGGAAAAGACGCGAGGGGGAAAAAACGCGAGGGGGAAAATAACGCGAGGGGGAAAAAACGCGAGGGGGAAAAAAACGCGAGGGGGAAAAAACGCGAGGGGGAAAAAACGCGAGGGGGAAAAAAACGCGAGGGGGAAAAAAACGCGAGGGGGAAAAAACGCGAGGGGGAAAAAACGCGAGGGGGAAAAAAACGCGAGGGGGAAAAAACGCGAGGGGGAAAAAACGCGAGGGGGAAAAAACGCGAGGGGGGAAAAAACGCGAGGGGGGAAAAAACGCGAGGGGGAAAAAACGCGAGGGGGAAAGAACGCGAGGGGGAAAAAGAAGTGCGCCGAATCATCTGGTGATTCCTCGGGCTCGTCAGACTGCACAGCGGACGTGAAGCGCGCGCCAGTGACGAACAGTACGCGGGGCAAGAAGCGACCGAAGCATGACACGACGCGTGCAAAGAGGTAGTCTGCAGCGGCTTGTGCAGTCTATCGACACAGATTGTTGTGCACATCAAGTTCAAAACTACTGCTACTACTACTACTACTACTACTACTACTACTACTACTACTACTACTACTACTACTACTACTACTACTACTACTACTACTACTACTACTACTACTACTACTACTACTACTACTACTACTACTACTACTACTACTACTACTACTACTACTACTACTACTACTACTACTACTACTACTACTACTACTACTACTACTACTACTACTACTACTACTACTACTACTACTACTACTACTACTACTACTACTACTACTACTACTATACTACTACTACTACTACTACTACTACTACTATACTACTACTACTACTACTCTACTACTACTACTACTACTACTACTACTACTACTACTACTACTACTACTACTACTACTACTACTACTACTACTACTACTACTACTACTACTACTACTACTACTACTACTACTACTACTACTACTACTACTACTACTACTACTACTACTACTACTACTACTACTACTACTACTACTACTACTACTACTACTACTACTACTACTACTACTACTACTACTACTACTACTACTACTACTACTACTACTACTACTACTACTACTACTACTACTACTACTACTACTACTACTACTACTACTACACTACTACTACTACTACTACTACTACTACTACTACTACTACTACTACTACTACTATACTACTACTACTACTACTACTACTACTACTACTACTACTACTACTACTACTACTACTACTACTACTACTACTACTACTACTACTACTACTACTACTACTACTACTACTACTACTACTACTACTACTACTACTACTACTACTACTACTACTACTACTACTACTACTACTACTACTACTACTACTACTACTACTACTACTACTACTACTACTACTACTACTACTACTACTACTACTACTACTACTACTACTACTACTACTACTACTACTACTACTACTACTACTACTACTACTACTACTACTACTACTACTACTACTACTACTACTACTACTACTACTACTACTACTACTACTACTACTACTACTACTACTACTACTACTACTACTACTACTACTACTACTACTACTACTACTACTACTACTACTACTACTACTACTACTACTACTACTACTACTACTACTACTACTACTACTACTACTACTACTACTACTACTACTATGGTTTACCGTGGGAATTGGAGCAAAGCGCATGGCAAGAATAGAGCACCCACCCAAACCATCAACAGAAGAGTTTGGGAGGAGGCGGGGGTTACTACTAGACAGTCACACTGGCAGCAACAAAAAGCCCAAATCCAGCAGGAGCAAAGAATGTCAGTCTCACCTTCCTCTCGAAGTCTCGCAGTGGGCGGATGGAGTCCTGCCCTCGGGATGGCACCCGGGGTGGTAGGTGGGCTAGGCCCTTTTTTGCCGCCAATCCCTCTGCAGCCGGGGATGGAACCGCTAGGTGTCATGAGGTTTTCCCCCCATTCTGCTCTTGATGTGTGGGGGGCTGACGCTCCCTTTATTCCTTCTTTCTTGCCTGAGCCGACCCTTGCAGAGGGAGCTCCAGGGGTTTTTGCCCCTTCAGCGTCTCAGAGCGTGCCGACGTTCAGAGTGGCTGATCTGCTGCCCGCTGAGGATTTACCCACTCCTCCAGCCGCACCTGGCACTGGCTTTACAGCTCTGCCTCCGCACGTCGGGGATTGCTTGGTGCCGCTGAGTGACGTTGTGGGCCGACGGGTCCACGGCTTCACCAGACGTGCGCACAACACGCGTCTTCCCCAGACGCAGGCGGAAAAGGAGGCACCCCTCCATGTGGCGGCGGTGCCGGCCATGGACACGGCGGTGCTCCGACTCAGGATGAAGCCTGACGTGCGCGTCAGGTTTGACTCCGTTTGGAATGCCACCTTTTTTCCCGTGCATGGTATTAAACAAAAAAATGGTGAAAGCGCATCCCAGGGCCAGCAGAGGAGTCACCTCATGCGCGCACACGCTGCCGAGCTTGTGAGGCTAGGCATTGCGTCGCCTTCCGACACGCCGGGCACTTTCCGCAACGTGCCTTTTACGGTCGTGGAGGACAAGGCGGGCCGCCTACGCCAGCGGTTCATTTTGTGGACGCAAGAGGCCAACGACTTGCTGAGCCGCCAGGGCTACGTGGCCCAGGTACCACTGGGTCATGTCTCGGAGTATCTCGATGTAGTCGAGTCCGAGTGCGCCACAACGCGTGATTTGCGTTGCGGCTTTTATCAGGTAGAGGTCCCGGAGGAGGCTCGAGAGAACTTCGGATTTCTCGATGAACAAGGCAATGCCTACGTCTTAAATAGGCTGCCAATGGGACACGCGTGTGCACCAGAGCTGATGCACACGTTAACAGCAGCGCTAGCCAGTCACCCAGACTTCGTTGGGCCTGAATTCACGGCCGACGGAGTAACAGTCCATGTCTGGGTGGACAACATTCGTTTTTGTGGGTCCCGTGCCGCAGTGCTCTGCCAGACCGAGAAACTCGATCGGCTGGCCGCACGGGTGCATGCTTCTTGGAAGCCCGAGGATAGTAATGACGCTTCCTCGGGTTACGATTTTATAGGAGTAACCTTTGACCACGGTCGGAAGACCGTCTCTCCTGCGGCTCGCTTGATCGAAAAGATCCGGGCCGTTGATCTGTCTAGCCCCACCGCCGGCGATTTAGAATCGCTCGGCGGTCGTCTGCTTCATGCAAGTGCAGTCGCGAACGCGTTCCCCGGCTCGTTCTGGTTCGCCGTCAAGTTCTTGCGACGGATAACGAACAGCCTCAACAAGGGGACCCGCACCCAATCAGAAACTGTGCTTGTGCCGGCCTCCGTACGGAGAGATTTGCGATCCTGGATCGATTCTGTCGACGTGAGCAGAAAGTTCACGCGACCGTCCACGAACCGCCCGTACGCGGTATACGTGGACGCTTCCTTGCTGGGGTGGGGGGCTGTCCTGGTCGACCGGCAGACAGCGGAGTTGACCGTGTTGGGTGGCACGTGGACCGAGCAGGAAGCTCGGCACCACATAAACACCCTTGAAGCACTGGCTCTGAAGAGAGCCGTTGAGGCGCTACCCCCGTCAGTATCAGGGAGCGCAGTCGACGTCCATGTCGACAACACAACCGTGGTCGGGGTGGCGCGAAAGAAAAACTGCATGCTGAACAAGGCATTGAATGACTCAGTTGTGCACGCGTTAACCCGGCTACGAGAGTTAAAGTGTTCGTGGTCCATCTCGTGGATCAGTACGAAGGGGAACCCGGCCGATGTCCCTTCAAGAGTTGCCCTTGCCGCCGACGCCTCGGACGAGGATCGACAGCGGCTTTTACTTGCGGTGAGGGCATTCTTTACTCGCGAGGGGGCAGGTGGCGTGACGTCGTCCCAGCGGCGATCATAGCTTGCCTCATGGTCGGTGTTCTTCCCCTCCGTTTGTTCTTTTATGTGAGTTCCATCCTGACTGGTTTAACCTTTCCTTTTCGACGGGAGTGGCCAGGGCGGAACGGGACGATCCCGTCAAGTGGGAGAGAGCAGCTGTGGGAAAACGGAAAGTAGGTGCGAGAACAGGCAAACCTACCTTGTGCACTAGCGACGTTCAACCGTGAATCCGTGAAACAACAAGCAGGTGCCTTCCCACATTCCCACTGTCAAAAGAGAGAGAAAGCTGCCAGAGGAACGCCAGCCGAACAGCGGCTGCAGACCCCGCCTCAGAACGAGTGCGATCATGCCAGTAGATGCCAGCCACAATTCCTACTACTACTACTACTACTACTACTACTACTACTACTACTACTACTACTACTACTACTACTACTACTACTACTACTACTACTACTACTACTACTACTACTACTACTACTACTACTACTACTACTACTACTACTACTACTACTACTACTACTACTACTACTACTACTACTACTACTACTACTACTACTACTACTACTACTACTACTACTACTACTACTACTACTACTACTACTACTACTACTACTACTACTACTACTACTACTACTACTACTACTACTACTACTACTACTACTACTACTACTACTACTACTACTACTACTACTACTACTACTACTACTACTACTACTACTACTACTACTACTACTACTACTACTACTACTACTACTACTACTACTACTACTACTACTACTACTACTACTACTACTACTACTACTACTACTACTACTACTACTACTACTACTACTCAGGTTTGTCGTACTGTGCAGTCCATCGTCACAGATTGTTGCTGCATGTCAAGTTCAAACCACTACTGCAACTACTACTCAGGTGTGCCGTACCAAGGAGTTCCGGAAGCCGAGTTCTTGAGCAGCGAAGACGTGACGGTGTTCAGCATCGGCTTGAACGACTCTCTGCCCGGCGATGAGGAGTACACCACGTTGCCGTACTCGACGCTGCCGCACGACGAGCACGCGACCACCGAGCTGCTGGCGAATCTCAACGAGATGCTCGAAGGGTTGTGCAACGAAGTAAAGTTCATCGGCAAGGCAGTCGTCGCCCCCGGCCCCATCGGCGACGCGTGCAGTGCGTTTGCCGACCAAGCGACGTGCGCCGCGCCGGCGTGCGTTTGGTACGACGGCACCGGCCCCTGCGCGCCGAAGGCCCAGGAAGGGTGCCCGTCCATGGACATCGTCGTAGCGTTCCCCCGGCAGCCGAACTTCAGCGAAATGTACCCCGCCGGCATGCTCGGCTACGCGGGTCTCCTCGAGGTGCTCCGCGCGTGGATCGACCAACTCCCATTGGCCACCAGCGCCACAACGGGCGGCGCAATCACCGGCAAGGGAATTCGCGTTGGGCTCGTGCAGTTCTCCACGCCCGGCACGTACGATTCCGCGGTCACGAACGGAAGATCCACCCTGTACATGAACTTGCAGAGGCAGGAGCTT
This sequence comes from Diplonema papillatum, assembly GCA_030068145.1. Taxonomy (NCBI): domain Eukaryota; phylum Euglenozoa; class Diplonemea; order Diplonemida; family Diplonemidae; genus Diplonema; species Diplonema papillatum. The sequence continues at coordinate 168,711 of JAPJBO010000307.1, forward strand.
GAGTATATGCAGGCTGCCTCAACCAACCTAAACGTGGGACTCCAGTCTTTGGAAAACATGTTTACTGCGGCAGCGACAACGGGAGTGGACCAAATGCGGGTCGTACTGCTGTTCACGACGGAAACGGTGGTCGCCGAGCAGATGCCGGAGACCGCCACCGCCCTGTCGGGATCGCGGACGTTCAGCATCGTGATCAACGACCGATACCCGGCTCCCGTGAAAAACCAGGCCTTCGCCAGCCTGCCGAAGGCGGGCCACTACACGTCGGTGCCGCTGTCGGGCGTTGCGGGCCTGTTGAACGGCCTCTGCGACCAGACTGCGTTCATGGGGAAGCAGCTGGCGGCCAGCCCGGTGCCGAACGACTGCAAGCTACCTACCCTGACCGCTGCGGCCTGTGCTGCCGTGACGACGACGACGTGCGGCTGGTACAGCACGACGGGCCCATGTGCTGCGGACGCGTACCAGACGTGCCCGGAGATGGACATCGTGATCATGTTCGACGCGACGCCTGAATTCCAAAAGGAGTTCGGCACTGCGTACCCTTCGGGGTTCGCTGCCTTCATCGACATGCTGGGCGACTTCGTGGGTGACATCCCCCTCGCGCCTTGGAGCACGACCGAGAACAAGTTCACGCAGGCCGGGTTCAGGGTCGGCCTGGTACAGTACGCCGGCACGGAATTCATCTCCCACGAGCTGTCGGGCGACGGGGTCACGCTGTACGACAACTTGCACAACCAGCAGCTGCGGTATTTGGGCACAGCGGCGGCCGGGGGGCCGAATCCAGCGGCCGCGATGGAGAAGGCGAAGGACTTGCTGACGACGGCGCCCGGGGCGGGCGCCACCCGGAAGAAGGTGATCCTGACGTTCCAGGTGGCGAAGCCGGCGACGACAGACGCGGCGCGGATCAAGGCGGTCGCGGCCGACACCGACATAACCGCATTCGCGTTCGTCGTCGACGACAACGTCGCGGACCCTGCGGGCGCCGCCTACACGCAGTTCGCGAAGCTGCCGGCGGCGGACAACTTCCGCGCCCTCCGCCTGGGCAACGTCCCGTTCCTCCTGCAGAACCTCTGCGCCGAGGCCGTGAAGCCGTCGCTGCCGGACGCCTTCCCGGTCCCTGCCACTCCCTCCCCCTCCGTCCCGACCCCCGGCGTTACCTCGAGTCCGGACACCAAATCCCCGACCTCCGGCGCCGGGGGCGTCGACGACGACGACGACGACAACGAAGAGCTGCTCATCGTGATCATCGTGCTGCTGTCCGTCGGCCTCGTCGGAGCGTTCATCGCGATTGCCGTCGTGCTCCAGAGGAAGAAGGCAGCGCCGTCGTTCTCCCGGGGGCACAGCGAGGATCTCCACGCGCAGTTCGGCCTCGAGCCGCAAAGCGGCTTCCCGGCCGACGGCGGCAGCGGCAGCAAGTTCGCTGCGCTGTAGGCGAGCGGGATACGATACACGGGGGAGTGGAGTCCCAGCAGTGCACAAGAAGCTGGAGCCAAAAAAAAAAAAAAAAAACCTGGTGTTGAAAAAACAAGAAAAAAAATGCGGGTGCCGCACCTCGCTTCTTCGGGTGTGGATTTACACGCGTTTTGGTCGCAGCTTACACCCGCTTTTTGGGTGCGACTCGGCCACAGTCTCTTCAACCCCAGCTTCTGAGGCTGGACCTCACACGGTGCAGTAGTAAACTTGTAAAATGACCCTTTTACTAGTAAATTTACTAGTAAAAAATTTTACTAGTAAAATTTGCACTTTTACTAGTAAAATTTACAAGTGCACTAGTAAATTTTACTAGTGCACTTGTAAATTTTACTAGTGCACTAGTAAAAATTACAAGTGAATTCAGGTGTTTTTCAATCCAAAACAATGATTTATAGGGGGTTTTGCGTGAAAAATTGCGAGATCGAAAACTGGGGAGGTGTGGTCGATGTGCACTACCCCTCGGACTGAGTTGGGCAGGGTTGTTGGGAGCCTTGATGGGAATCATCTCCCCTGAGACAGCCGCGCCGTTGAAAAAGGATGAGAGGAGCAGCGCGCACCCAACTGGAACTGTACGCACTGTCCAGCCCCTTTCCCCTGAGACTTTTGTTGAGGAAAAGCGTCTACAAAATGAGAAGAAACGGAGGCAAGAGAGACGCTCTGTGAGTGGTGTCGTGCCAAATTCACAACAGTGGAACACACTCTACAATGGCGACGTGAGCGGGGAGCGGGGAACCCTGGGCAGAAGCGGCCACCTGACTGTTGCTACTACTTCCAGTCGGTCCGAGCTTGCCTGCCACTTCCCAACACGCTTCGGCACGGAGGCTTTGCCCAAGCAGGGATCTTGACATTGTTGTTGCCGCAGTAAGGAGTTCCACACAGCCCATCAATGAAACACTCGGGCTCGACCATAATAGTCAGTGTGAGGTTTCGTAAACATGAAAAAGCGGACGAGGCAGCAGGAAGAGTGCTGAACGGACGAAGCGTCTTTGACGTGGATCGGTCTACCATGATGCAGGCCTCCAATATGTATGCGCCCAAGATGCCGCCGGTGGAAGAGATCGGCAGGTTTGCACGGGGGACCCTCGAGCATCAGAGGAACCGCAGACTCCAAGAGCGACTAAACGCGCCCCAGAGCAGCATCAAGACGCTGCACCAACTCCGGAGGTCCAGCGGAGCAATGCGCTAGTGAGGCAATCGATTCTACAAAACGGCACAACGGAGATGTGGTTTAGGAGGGTGCAACGAAAAGGCCACCTCTCAACACATTCTGACAGCGGGCGACACAGCGCACCTTAGATGGTTTCAGCCGGAGGCGGACCAAAGGCCGGTGTTCGGGCATCCACCCGAATGCAGGCCCTGGACGCCTATGCGAAGGGAACCACGCGGTAATCCGGAGTGGGGCTCTACGCGTGCCAGCTGCCCGGGAGACAAGTGCGCTGAAAGGGCAACATGGGCCCTACAAGCATAGGAAGAAGGTGAGAACGCAAGCACGGCAGCGGCAGCAACACCCCAAGAATCAACGACAATAAAATGAAGCAGAAGGCACACTGCGTTCGTTCCCAACACCCCGACCCGACCAAGCAACCACCAAACCCCAAGAAGTACTAATCTCACAGCAACAGCCCAAACAACTTCCCCTAGCACCCTCGTGTGACAAGAATTCTCCAGTCCTCGAAACCCCCCGTGGAGGAAAGGAAATATGTTGGACCGAAAATATGTTGGACCGGACAAAAGTTGGACCGCGGACGACCAAGGCAACTGGACCATTTTGTCCGGTCCAACATATTTCCGTTTACCATGCAGGGTCAAAACCTTGTGTCTTTTTGGAAATGGCCAAAAGAAAAATTTCCGGAAAAAAATTGGGTTTTCTTGAATTTAAAAATTTTGGAACAAAAACTGCGGCAATTTTTGAGGAAGTTGAGCAAGTTTTTTTTTTTCCAAATTTTTTTTTTTTGGGGGCCACGGCTCCGCGGGAGCGTTTTAAAAAGACACAAGGTTTTGACCCTGCATGTTACGGTATTTGCCTTTCAGAGTTGACCGCCAGGCGCGTATCCACTTAGGCGATGGGCATGAGGTAAAATTAAGTGCGCTCGGCTAAGGCCGGCGCGTGGCGAGACTGGAGGCAGCAGTTAAAGTTCGGGGAACAGTAAAGTTCGGGCGAAGCTAAGTTCGGGCAATGCTGGTGAAGCTAAGTTCGAGTGATGCTAAGTTCGGGCGTTGCTAAGCGCTCAGGCTGCGCTGGTACTAAAAAAGTTCGGGCACGAAGCGAAGTTCGGCCAGGGTGGTAAAGTCCGGGTGAAGCCAAGGTCGGTGCTCGTGCCCGGGGGGGGACACCCCCCCGGACCCCCCGACCCACCGAGTGCGGGAAAAGTTTGGCGCTGGTACCCGGGTGGGCGCCCCCCGCCGCCCCCCGGCGAAGCAAAAGTTCGGGCGGAGCTAAGTTCTGGTGAAGCTCAGTTCAGACGATAATAAGTTCGAGTGATGCTAAGTTCGGGCGGAGCTAAGTTCTGGTGAAGCAAAGTTCGGGCGCAGCTGAGTTCGGGCGAAGCAACGCTCGGGCGAAGCTAAGTTCTGGCGAAGCAAAGTTCGGGCGATGCTAAATTCTGGTACGGGGGCAGCTGAGTTCGGACGAAGCAAAAATCGCGCGAAGCTGAGTTCTGGTGAAGCAAAGTTCGGTTCTCGTAGCAAGTTTGGCCTGTGATGGCAAGCTCAAATACCGCGAGATACTGAGAAACTCCGGCAAAAACGCAATTTTCGGGCACATTTGACCCCGAAACGCAACAAACCTCGAAAACAATCTTCGACCGGAAAAATGTCAAGGGCGGGATTCGAACCCAGGCCTACTGGCCTGAAGGCCGTCACCCGCTCACTCTGCCACGCCCCTGCCTACTGGCAGACGGGAGAAAAGTTATATCCGCAATATTATCCAGTCCAAAACAATACAGTAGAGAAAAGTGGGGTTGGCTCGAATAGAGGCTATTCACATTGCATGTTCATAGGACCTCCAGTCTCGAAAAATGTCCCTTGACAAATGGGTAGTCAGGCGCGAGAGATGCGTTGGGTTTCTTCTTGAGCGTACCAAGATCGTCGTTTATTGGCGGCTCATACTTTTTCCTTCAACCTCGAGCCACTTCGTTTGCACTCTGCATTTTTGCGTTTGCACTCTACCAAAGCAATGGGACAGACGGTGGACGCATCTTGGTCCACCTTCGGCACTGACCAACCGCAACCGGTCGCGATCAAACATCCTTCCACGCAAGGAAGATCTTGTGATTCCACCACAGGGCTATGGCGACCATGGCCAGGGTGCTTCGTTGCGAGTTGCTGGAGGGAACTCAGCGGGTTACGCAGCGCCGCGCACTGTTCGGGAACTCCTGGCGGCGGACCCATGCGCGACTACGGAGTGGAGCGAGTGCTGGTCAGCCGCAAAACTGCACGAAGTACACAGAACCCCCCGAAAAAAGTTGGCCGGACAAAAGCTGGACCACCAGAGCCCAAAATAGGAGAGTTGGACCATTTTGTCCGGTCCAACTTATTTCCGTTTACGGTATTTGCCTTTCAGAGTTGACCGCACTGTTGCCCACGACTCAGTCCAAAAAATGGATGCCAAGCCTGTCCGGCATAAGACGCACGCAGGCAGAGATATTCGTAACCTCCTGGGCCAAACGCAAGATACCAGAGCGTCTTTTGCCGTGCAACTCTATTTCTGGTACCAGGACGTACCTGTGCACGACTCTGCTCTGAGAGGACAAGGACGCCTCCTCCCTCGCGGTCCGTCTCTTCCGATGTTATTGTCCTGTGTTCCCACCGCATCGAGCCACAGGGGGGTCGGGTTCGAGTGTTCACGTTTGCCTTGGAGTGGGGGAAACCTGGATTGACGCGGTCTGCCTACGCGCGGGGCTCTCAAGCACTGGGTTGTCACTTTGCTCTGCTCTCCCAGCCCCATTTTGACGAGTTAGGTGAAAAAGAAGCCGGTTCTTCTGAATGTGTGCTTCACTTGCCACAGTTTCTTCTTGTTTCACCCCAAAACACCTGCCAAAACACCTGAAATCACTTGTAAATTTTACTAGTGCACTTGTAAATTTTGCAAGTGCACTTGTAAATTTTACAAGTGCACTTGTAAAATTTACTAGTGGCACTTGTAAACCATTTTCACTTGTAAAACCACTAGTAAATTTACTAGTGAAAGCCTTTACTACTGCACCGTGCACCGGGGGGGGGGGGGGGGGGGGGTGATGTACTCAACACCCCCGACACGTACTTTCCACCCCCCGAAAGTACTTTCCACCCCCCGAAAAGTACTTTCCACCCCCCGAAAAGTACTTTCCACCCCCCGAAAAGTACTTTCCACCCCCCGAAAAGTACTTTCCACCCCCCGTCAAAAAATTTCCACCCCCCGAAAAGTACTTTCCACCCCGACGAAAAAATTTCCACCCCCCGAAAAGTACTTTCCACCCCCCGAAAATACTTTCCACCCCCCGACGAAAAATTTCCACCCCCCGAAAAGTACTTTCCACCCCCCGAAAAGTACTTCCACCCCCCGAAAAGTACTTTCCACCCCCCGAAAAGTACTTTCCACCCCCGGACAAAAAATTTCCACCCCAAAATGTACTTTCCACCCCCCGATGGAAATTTTCCACCCCCCAAAAAGTACTTTCCACCCCCGGTTTCCACCCTCGAACCCCCCGACCAGATACGCAAACTCTTTCGAACGCTGCACACGGGTATCCTTCAAGTGACCTCTAACTATCTGTTGCATACGCGTATCCGGATCTGAAAGCCGAAGACTTTGTAACACTTTACCGCAACCGAAGTCGCGAACCGGGTTCGGCTTGCACTGCAAAAGCAGCATAATTGTGTCTTGCGCCCGAGCGCGGAAATCCGCCACCCGCCATTCGGCTAGAGTGCAAGAACACAATTGCGAAGCGTACTACAAACGGATAGTGTTACAAAGGCGAACGAATCATGCGAGAACCTATGGAGGGGCCCCTCGACAGCTTTCAGAACACGGCATAGTAAGTCAAGAGTCGGATAAGCGTGTACACGTTTTACTCCCGTTTGATCTGCATTTTCCACCTTTCCCCCCTTTCTTTGATTTGCTGTGTGTATTTGCAAAAACAGTTCCAGCCACAATCTGCAGGTCTGCGGGCTTGCGGGTTTGCGGGTATGCGGGGTTTGCGATTTCGGGTTTGCGGGAACGGGTATGCGGGTTCGGGTATGCGGGTATGCGGGTTTGGGTACGCGGGTATGCGGGTTTGGGTATGCGGGTTTGGGTTTGCGGGTTTGCAGGTTCGGGTATGCGGGTTTGCGGAACGGGTATGCGGGTTCGGGTATGCGGGTTTGGGTATGCGGGTTTGGGTTTGCGGGTTTGCAGGTTCGGGTATGCGGGTTTGCGGGAACGGGTATGCGGGTTTGCGAGAACGGGTATGCGGGTTCGGGTATGCGGGTTTGCGGGTTTGGGTACGCGGGTATGCGGGTTTGGGTATGCGGGTTTGGGTTTGCGGGTTTGCAGGTTCGGGTATGCGGGTTTGCGGGAACGGGTTTGCGGGTTTGCGGGAACGGGTATGCGGGTTTGCGGGAACGGGTATGCGGGTTTGCGATTTCGGGTTTGCCCGAAAATCCCGAAAAGTACTTTCCACCCCCCGAAAGTACTTTCCACCCCCCGACCAAAAATTTCCACCCCCCGAAAAGTACTTTCCACCCCCCGAAAAGTACTTTCCACCCCCCGACGAAACGTTTCCACCCCCCGATAAGTACTTTCCACCCCCCGATAAACACTTTCCGCCCCCCGACAAAAAAATTCCACCCCCCGACAAGTACTTTCCACCCCCCGAAAAATACTTTCCACCCCCCGACAAAAATTTCCACCCCCCGAAAAGTACTTTCCACCCCCCGAAAAGTACTTTCCACCCCCCGACAAAAATTTCCTCCCCCCGACATCGATTTATACCCCCCGATTTATACTCTATACCCCCCGATTTATACTCTATACCCCCGGATTTATACTCTTTACCCCCCGTTTTTCGGGGGGTGGAAAGTACGTGTCGGGGGTAAAAAGTAATTCACGGGGGGGGGGGGGTGGGTCATCGGTCGCGGGGTTGGGAGTGGCGGTTCTTTTTTGGGCCACCAGCGCGGCAAACAATGTACGCGTTCTTTTTTGGGCGCACTAGCGGCTTTTCACCTGATTTGGTGAGTCGCTTTTAGTACGCTGCCAACTACTAATTTTTAGTAAATGCATTGTTAACACAAAGAATGCGCCGTGCTAATATTCGTTGATGCCATCCGTTCTCCGGTGGGCTGGGCCAGGGCTGACTCCCCACTCAAACCCTACTCCGCGAGGGTACACGGCGAGGAGTACGGAGAAAACGAGGAAGAGGGAAAAAGCTAAGTTCATTTGGGAACGTGTCGGTTAGACTGAGGAAGAGGGAAAAAGCTATTTGTTTTGAGAACGTGTCGGTTAGACTTTGGCGGACACTTGCCGGCATAGTGGTTGGTCTTGTTTTGAGGCGTGAGAGTGCCTACCTTGGTCCCCCATGAGTAGGAAGCCGACATGTATCCCGTAAACGGCACACATGCCGGACCAGGGTTTTCAAAGCGGGTCACAGGCCCACCTGCCCTACGCGAGGCACGTGCCCAAGTCTCTTGCAGGACTACTGTAGCAGTCTCCAATTTTGCACCTTCCTCAACTACTACAGTCGGGGGGGGGCTTTCAAGTAATTGGGAAAACACGTCCCCCCCCCCCCCCCCCCCGGTAAGGCCCGAGACCACCCCCCTCCCCTGAACACGAAACTAAGATTTTCTCCCCATGCCGGACATTGTCCGCCAAAGTCTAACTGACACGTTCCCTTTCAGCTAAAACCCAGAACACATGTAGGTTAAATCGCACAAACAAACGATGGTTTTGCAGGTAGCAATTCGTCATGATCCATCGGGTCTTCACAGAGACTCGGGCGCAGTGAGATGAAGTACTTTCTTTCTACCAAACATGAACTGTTGGAGGAAATGAGAAGCTCATCACCGCAAACCGTGGCGTTTCCACTTGCGTCCTGAATACAGCTTTCCGTAAAACCCGATCGAGACGCAAAGAATCGTCTGCATCATGCTCATTGCCACCTAAAAGCCACGTTCAGAGTTTGGGTTAGGACCTTGCGGTCAACGAACGAAATGTTGTTCGGACATGCGGGTGCGGTTGCCTCGGTGATAAGGGCTGTGGGGGCAGACGTCCCGTCCGTCTTCGCTGTCCGTTGATGCTCACGGCGGTAGCCCCCACCCTGAGACCCTGCAAATAGAAGCGCCCCCTGTGCTGCTGTCTGAGCTCGGAACGGCGCTGCCCTGGCCACCTTTTGTTGTCGCTCGTTCGCTTGTGAAGATTGCTCCGCTTTTCCCTTCCAGTTTTGCTCACTATCCTTTTTCACGTGGTCAACTCAGAAATAAAACTGTGCAAACAAACAAGGATCCGTCTAACCCCCCCAGATTCCTGAGAGTATTTGCTGTGTGGGCTCCCAAAGGTCCAGGCCCGGAGATCACCACCCTGCCATACGGATGCCGAGTACGCAATAAGCTCTCGTATGACCAGCACGAGAGCCTCTTGGAGACTTGGTCCAGAATCCATCAACGCTTCAGGCTGATCTTTCCAGCCAAGCGTGTGTGAATCTCATGGCAGTGTGGGTACTTCGCTTATGCCCTCAGCTCGCAGGATTGCTTCCTCATTTCTTGCTTCGGTACTTCAACCTTGCGGCTTCACATGTTCAATGCTCCGGAGTTCCCCGAAAAAGGGCATTCTTTTTTTAGGGCGTTTTCACAGAATCACAGCGGATCTTTTTTCGGCCTGTGTTGGGAGGGAGAGCATTTTCTGTTCTTGTAGTTGAGCCGGACCCCCCTCCTCCGGCTGATGATAGACTACGATAGGCCTGTCGCAGCATTCTAGTCTGTCTATTTGCAGGTCATCGCTACAGATACTCTGCATTCCAACCTCGACAATTAAGGCCTTATCACAGGCTGTCGTAGGCTGTCACATCATTATAGTCTGTCTATTTGCAGGTCATCGATACTCTGCATTCTAATTTCAACATTTGCTTACAGTACTGTTCCACAAATCAAGTTGCATCACCTCGTCGAAGTGTCGGGAAGCAGCCGTCTCGGCAACTTCCAAGAGAGCCACGCGAAACCTGTTTGGCGAGGAAATAGAGCAAACCCCCTTTTTCACCCCAGACCCGAAATTTTTAAGTCCTCGAAAACTCCGGTGAACAAGGAAAAGAACCCTCGGACAACATTGTACCACCAACAATAGTCTGATTAGATGATTCCAGCAAGAAAGACGGCATGTCGAACTGAAAGAGTTTAAGGGCAAACCCCAGGGTTTCCGTGCCCGTAAGGGCTCTCCATATGCACCGTCTTTGCGGGCTCGTGTTGAACCGGCACCCTTTGTTGTGGGGGAACTGATGAGCGATCACTCGGACACCTTAGGTCAGCTCTCGGTTCATCCCGCGTCGCCAGTCCGGCTTACCAGAAGTGGCCCACTTAGAACCAGGATTCTACGTCAGGGTTCAAGGAAGTAACCCTCTGCTCACGCCCCCATTTAAAGTTTGAGTATAGGTCAAGGAAGCGATTTCCCCGATGCCTCCAATCATTTCGCTTTACCTGGCGTAACTCCTGTTTTGGTTCTAGCTATCCTGAGGGAAACTTCGGAGTGAACCTCAGCGCAAGCGCCAATCCCAAGCACCAGGGTCGTGATATTCTGCGAAGTATGCCCTGCGCGTGTCCGCCGCCATGGACAACCTCAGAAAGAAGGTGCGCGAAGTGCCGGTTCATCTTGTGCCGCAAGCGGGTCTGGCCAACTAGTGGACTAACGAAGCATTCTGTTATGTCTAGCCCTAACCAACCTCTACGTTGACTGTATACGTGCATACGTATGCGTATGCTTATGCCAATTCTGAGCAGACGCGCGTGCATGCGCGTGCATAATTAGGCATACGGCTGCATGCGCAGCGTTTAAAGAAGGGGGAAACCCCCCGCTTGTATCCAGAAGCCAATTCTTCGTTTCGCTTATGTCCAATGGGCCATTCTTTTTTTTTTTGAAAGTATGCCAATACTGCAGGGAATAGTTGACTAGACCTCTTGAGTTTGTGCTGACCACGAATAGGGGAGTCGGGAGAACCTACAAAGCCAAAAGCAGGACCGACCCCCCCGTTCGTGAGAAAAAGCGAAGAATAAAAGCACCTTCTTTTTTCCATCTATCTTTGTCAAGAGCTGCAACTCAACTATTCCCAAAGAGTTTCGTTTCGCTTGTATCCCTTGAAAGAACCGAAGACCATCAGTGCAGCGTCCTTGCATGGCGCACCGCAGCCATGTAGGGATGAAAGGAATGGTTTGGGCGTATCAACGCCAACCAAGACGATCACCGGGGCAAGGGAGGGTGGGAAATTGTTTTATCCGTTAATCACTAACTGCGGCCTGCTGATGATGAGAACAATCCGCTGTGCCAATGCCCTCAGTAAAGTGCAATATCTACACACATGCGACGGCAAAAGTGACCCGCCCAGTGCCCTGAATGTCAACGCTGAGAGATCAGGTCAAGCGCGGGTAAACGGCGGGAGTAACTATGACTCTCTTAAGGTAGCCAAATGCCTCGTCTTCTAATTAAAGACGCGCATAAATGGACCAATAGAGATTCCTTCTGTCCCTACCTACAATCTGGCGAAACAGCAGTCAAGGGAACAGACTTGAAACTGTCAGCGCTTCTGGAGTCACGCAGCGAAAAACTGGCGAAGTGTGGTACCCATTTGCATGCAAAAGACTCCAGGGGATTAGCTTCTATATCCACATTTGGACTGTCAGTCCAAATTTGGAAAAGCCGGCGGGAGGAAAGAGGAAAAAAAAATGGCACTACACCATCACCCAGGCCCCCGGCAGAGGTGGCCAATGTGCGATCCGAGGCAATCAGGGCCCAGCATTGTCGTAAAGATACGTTGCGTCGCGCTGTGTTGAGCCCATTCCTGAGTGAGGACGCAAAAAGCCGTCAGCGGTCCAAATTTGGAAAATAGGCCGGAAACCAAGCTAATGCCCTAAATGACTCCCCACTAACGCAATAAAAAGACGGGGCTGCGCTGATTTTTTACATAATCGCCCGCTTGAAAGGAAATGCTCGACGATGCTGCCCGACAAAGAACAGAAGGGAACCCAAGTGCTGTAACTACCGAACCACGTGTTGAACGGACGTGAGGTCATGCGGGTCTACCCCGACACGACAAATCACACAAACACAACAGGTCAAAGTCCTGAGTGAGAAAGCAACACACGCGAAGAACAAATCAGATTGTGTTTGTATTGTATTCGCCCCTTACCTCTATATTTCCTCCCTTCCATTCGGAGTCGAAGCAGCAACGTCGAGTATTTTTCTGTGATTTATTACGATTTTCTGCGAGGTCGCCAGCAGGCAGGATGCTGTAGTGCCGGGTTACAACAGAACGTGGCGTGAAACAGAGAAAGAGCCGTTTGCCGCACACTGCTTTCTGCCTGTCAGCATACACGTACGACGCACAAACCGAAGAGCGAGAGATTGAGAGCCCCCCTCGCTCTCGTTCGGTGTTTCCAAATACAAGTTCCGGAGCCCGCTGCTGGGCACATGCCCAGCTTGATATGTGTAGATGTGTGCATAGCCGCATGCGTATGCAGAATTGGGCGTATACGAGCTGTATGCAGCCAACGTAGCCGGGTCCCTCCCTCCCCCAAGTCCAGGCAAGTAGCGCCTGAACACGAAACTAAGATTTTCCCCCTTTACTTCGGTAAAAAAATAAAGAAGTAAATAATTAGAAAAAACTATGCCGTGCCATGCTCCAGTACTCCAGTGCCGGCCGCCTTGTCGTCGGGACAATCGCTGCGGGCTCGATCTGGATTAAACTGGAGTGTACTAAAGGAGACCGCGTGGGGACTCCGCGTGACGATTGTTTTTTACATATGCGCCAGCTTGGAAGGAAATGCTCGACGATTGCTGCCAGACAAAGAACTGAAGGGATCCCGAGTGCTGTAACTACCGAACCACGTGTTGAACGGACGCGAGGTCATGCGGGTCTACCCCAACACGACAAATCTCACAAGCACAACAGGTCAACGTCCTGAGTGAGAAAACAACACACGGTAGTGCAAGTGAAGAACACATCAGATTGTGTTTGTATTGTATTTGCCCCTCTTACCTCTATATTTCCTCCCTTCCATTCGGAGTCAAAGCAGCTACGTCGAGTATTTCTGTGCTTTCTTAGCAACTTGTCCTTGCAATCCCCCCCAGTGGTGCAAACACCGCGCGCAGTTGATGAGTAGTACGACCATTTACCCCCCTCTCTCCCGCCAACGTCGAGTTGTCCCCGTTTTTATTCTTTTACATAAAGCGCCAGCTTGGAAGGAAATCCTCGACGAAGCTGCCACAACAAACAAACGACCGAAGGGATCCAAGTGCTTAGCTGTACCGAACACGTGTCGAACGGACGTACGAGGTAGCATCTTTGCATGTTCTTGAGACAGCTGGAACGACGCCAAACCCGTGTGCCCTCAGGACGTAGCCTTCGCTCAATGGAAGCTGAAGTTTCCCATCAAGGTGTTAGCCGCCATCGTAGGCCGCGCAGTCGAGAGGAAGAAGAGGGCCCGCAGCGTTACAAGGCGGCGACCCCCCGCGAGACGATCTCACCCGCCGGCCAGAGCGCCCGCTGCAGCACCAACTCCGGTGCGGTCGCAAACTGTTTCCAGCGGGATGATGCAAAAAACAAACGTAGAAAGAACAGAGAGAGAGAGAGACGAGTTAGAGTGCAGGGATCATCTCTCTTCCTCACTTCTCTTCACACTGCTACGGCGGGCGTAAGTCGCTCCGGAGACGCGCTGCAGGTTGCGGCTCTACTACAGTGAGTGGCGGCCTGACTATCCGCACGACGTATCCTTTGTTCAGTGGGAGTTGAGATTCTCCGTCAAGATGCTAGCCGCCGCCATAGGGCGGGCTATTGCCAAAAGGAGGAGAGCCCGCGAAACAACGTGTCAACACACGCCTGCCAGGTTGTCTCGTCCGTCAGTCAGAACGCCAGTCAGTCCGGAACAGCGCGAGTGCATGAAGAGCTAAGCGAAGCCACCGCAAAAGCGGTGTACGGGAAAAAAAGAGAGAGGGTTGTCCCCTGTACACGCGAAAAACGAGAGAGGATTACTTGATTACGTCGTCTGAAGACGATCTCAATGCGAGGACGAAGTGCATGACAGGCTGGTGATATCCAACTCCATTTTGACCGCTGCGCTTTTGCGCCGCGTGCTTTTTCTTGCTCGACCCCGAGGTTTTAAGGCCACGGAGTTGATTCAAGTTGGATTATTCGGGCATGTATTAGCAATGGAGTTACCATTGTTGTCCAACCGGGCCCAAAAGGCACCTCCCCCGCGTAGATTGCCACCGATTTAATGAGCCGTCTGCAGACCCACTGTTATTCCATTTACTCTGAGACTTGCACGGCTTAATCCTTGAAGGAAGCATATGACTACTGGCAGGATCAACCAGGTTTCTTGTCACTCAAACCAGACTGGACCGAGGAAAATCTGACGAATCAGAGATTCCCGTTAGCAATGGTCCCGGCTGTGACGAGCCGCGAACAACGAAACACGGTGCAGGGTGCGTACTGTCTTGCAACCCCTCTTCCCCGAAACAGAGGCTTCGTGGTTCCATTCCTTGCTTTCGGATTATTGTATTCCCTTTCTTGTTGGTATGGCGCTTTCTTTTGTTTCCGCACTAGCGGTCGGTGGGTGCGGGCATTTGCGTTTCCTCTTTGTTTGTGCGCACTAGCGGAATTCACCTGCTTAGGTAAGTTTCAATGTAGTACGCTGCCAACCACTAATACAATGCACTCGCCATACTCTCTTTTTTTATGCTGCTAAATTTTTAGTACCAACAAAGGTACCCCCGAAAACCGAAGTGACGCAAGAACTCCGCAAAGTGTGATGGACCTTTCGGAGGGTAATGAAGACAACAGTATTTATTACTATGTTTACTTCACAGAAGGACGGTGCCACGGTGCGACTCGGCAGCCCCTGCTAAACGAGCGCCACGTGGGGGGTGAAGTGAACGGATTCATCCCTTCCTTCAGCACCAAACGTCCAGGAATACCGGTATTCCCAGCAATAGAGAGCAAAAGACGCAGAAAAGGAGAGAATAGCCGTAAAAGGAACAAAAAGAAAGTTTACCACGATTACCATTTCTTCGGAGGGGCTCACGCACTCGCAAGCAGCGTGGTGTTGGGCTGGTGTTCAAAAAGCAAGGCGGTGCGCTCCGTTGCGCCTTGGGTATAGTCCCTTCGTGAGGCACTCGTAAATGCACCCGATCAGAATTGGTGGGCGTCGCAGTCTGTCAACAAGTAAGCTGGCTCAGCTGTGCAACGATTTTCAACAGCGTGTTGTACTTATACGCACAAACTAGCAGGAACTCCGCAATACGGGGTAGGGCTACATGCTTATACTCCGAATACAGCTGGTGGCTAACTAGTCTAAACGGTCCTGACAGGGCTGATAGAACTTGCCACTGCGGTGAAAAAGTCCGGGACACTTGTAAAATGTGGCCCTCGCCGTTTCAACCCCGCACGAACTATACACGAATTACGCAGAAACTACGCAGCGTCGCAGGTGGCACAAAACGTAGGAGCCCGTGCGGCAGGGAGTGGAGACGAGGTGATGCAAGACGAAGGGGAAGCGCGAAGCCCCCAGCCCGGACGGACCAACAAGACGCAGGACCAGGCGACCAAAAGAAGGAGGGGGACGCGACCCAGAGACCCGGGCTAAGTAGCTTGGAACTAGTGTGATGGACCTTTCTTCGGAGGGGCTCACGCACTCAAAGATCGACTTATACGCAGAAACTACGCAATACGGGGGTTTCGGGGGTGCCACAACAATGCACTCGCCATTCTCTCTTTTTTCCCATTGTCTTCGAAGACCTCATGCTAACATCAAGCATGCATGCGAGGCAGTGCTCTGCCTAAGCATCAGAATAGATCCCCCCTTCTCCCTCTAACTAAGACTCCCCCCTCCCGCGTGACGAGCTACGATCGGCTGCCTGACCAACCAGCTCCGCATCGCTGTCCAGTTTGCAGGCACCCAGGCTCCGCGCTGATAACGGTCCGCTGAAAGTGTCCGTGGCTCTAGGGACCTAAGCACTTATTGTAGTACTCGATGTACTCCTGCACCGGGAAGGGGAGCTAACTGTGCGGTCAAACCGCAAAATCCCGTGTGAAATCCGGTGTGCTGACACCCGCACATCCAGTGTGCCGCACCCGCAAAATACTCGACGTAGCTGCTTCGACTCCGAATGGAAGGGGGGAAATATAGAGGTAAGGGGCAAATACAATACAAACACAATCTGATTTGTTCTTCGCTTACACCACCGTGTGTTGTTTTCTCACTCAGGACTTTTGACCTGTTGTGTTTGTGTGATTTGTCGTGTAGGGGTAGACCCGCATGACCTCACGTCCGTTCAACACGTGGTTCGGTAGTTATAGCACTTTGGATCCCTTCTGTACAAGTAAAAGAATAAAACAAAACTACGCAGTTCTTTGTCGGGCAGCATCGTCGAGCATTTTCTTTCAAGCTGGCGCTTATGTAAAAATCCTGAGTGAAATCCGGTGTGACACCTGCGAATCCCGTGTGAAACCCCGTGTGGGCACCCGCAAATCGTGAAATCCAGTGGATACCCCGCAAAAACAGGTGGTCGCACCGGATTCCACACACTGGATTTGCGGGTGTGCTACACCCGCGAAATGGGCCGCGCAGTTTAGCTCCCCCTCCCGGTGCTGGGAGCACACCGTGTACGCTGCACATCGGACACCACCGGTTGTTGGGCACGTACCATTCCGAGCATGTTCTCACGTTTCCCCTCCTCAGGGAAGCAAACGTTTCGGTTTTTTCTTCTTTTTAGCCACATGCAATGCGTGAGGAAACTGAACCGCCCAAGTTGGACCTTCTGATCATAAACATTTGCCAACTTACCACCTGAAACCACGTCAAGGATTTGGGCTCAGGGTAGTGCGGTCAACGAAAGCTTTAGTTTCCCTTTTCTATTTTCTCCTACTCTCGCGGTACGGTTTTTGTTTTAGTCTAAACGGTTTTTGAAAGAAAACACCTCTGCAGAAGTTGCCTCCAGAAAGCGGCCGTCTGAAAAGAACGGAAAAGATGCCGCTCAAAGAACCGTCTAGCCAGCAAAAGAAAGAAGAGAACCCCAGTCTTTTCGTTTTTCTTTTTGTGGAGACGAACGTCTTTTTGGTAGCCGCGGCAAGATTCTTCCTTTCCGGCCACCAAACGAACTGCAAACATAGCTTCTCTCTCTAAACACTTCCTTGCTCTTGTGTCTCGCTTGCCGATGGAAATGTGGCGTAACGTGCAACGATCGTCGACAAAAATGGTGTTCGAATGAGCACTCTTGACGTGCACGGTATCGCGTACCATACGGTAAGTATCCTCGTTCATGGACGGCCCGTTGGAGGTCAAGCAACAGTGGCAGAGTCTTTCCACTTCGCGTTGGAATGATCGAAGTCGTCTCGATGAACGGCACACATCCTTTCACCTCTGCTGTTTTCTTGATATGTGGGGCATCCTGGCTCAAGCAGAATCACCTCCACAAGGCAATTCCTCAAAAAAACAAGCGAACTTTAACTCTAAAAACATCAGAAACCCAAGCTGGGGGTCACCAAACCCAAAACCCAAAACCTACCACGCAGGTGGCCATAAAACGCTCCAGAAATGCTGGAGAAGTGGTCGGACGCTCGCTTAGGCTGAAATAGTGGCTGCAGAATGCGAAAAAAGGCGAAACCACCGATTCCTAGGCACTCCCTATGAAGTTAAGGCCAGTCCGATACAGTAAAGCTTTCTATCCCAGCTCCCGCACGAAGCTGCACCTCACAAAACAAACAATCGGTCGAACTACCAGGAAAGGCAGCGGAGAGGGCATCCTGCCTCAAGCATGAGTTTACGTCTACTCCGATGCAAAATAGCTTTTATCCCAGCTCCCGCACGAAGCTGCACCTCACACAACAAAGAATAGGTCGAACTACCAGGAAAGGCAGCGGTTAGGTCTACTCCGATGCAGTAAAACTTTCTATCCCAGCTCCCGCCGAGTAGTATGCACCTCACACAACAAACAACAGGTCGAAAGACACCAATCTGCACGTCCCACGGGATCGTCGGAAACACAAAAAAAAAAAAAAAAAAAAAAGAGCTGAGGAATGCTCGCTATGGAAGAGGGAAGAGGCATTTCGGCACCGGCAACGGCGCTGCCGCCCAACGGGTTCTCGTCGGGCGGGGCGGCAGGTGTGTGCTCGGGCCTGCGGCGCGGGCACAGCTACCAGCGCCGCGAGAAGAACAACATGCGGCGCGCCCACAAGAAGGCCGTCGGCGAGCTGACCATCGACACGACCTTCGCGAAGGTCAACCACCAGCCCGTGCGGCAGTGCTCCTCACGGCCGTCCATCTCGTCCCCCGCAAGCAAGCACGGCGCGTCCGTCGTGACGCAGTGGATACTCCTGGGCGCCCGAGACGACCTCGAAAACGTCGATCAGGTATGCTTCGCCAAAACCAGCCGCCCCGCCCTCACAAGGGAGAAAAAGAGTGAAAGCGTACGAACAGTAGTGAGTAGAGAAGAGAACGAGGGGAAAAGAAGTTGGCGGTAGCGCAAACTACCGGGCCAGCGGAGACCACCGCAAAAAGATCTCTAATGTTTCCCTATCCCTCAAAACCAGCACCAATAACAACGACCCCACCCTCACAAGACTCTACACACCCGTCATATGACAAGTACATACTTGTCATTGTACTTGTCATATCATGACAAGTACTATGACAAGCATGTACTCGTCATGTAACAAGTATGTACTTGTCACATGACAAGCTTCCCATGACGAAGGTCACCCGGAGACTTTAAAACCCCGGAGTTTCAAGCGAACTTTCACTCTAAACCCCCCTGAACACGTCATGTCATGATACGCACGCGCGTTCAAAATATGTCGATTCGTCGGCTACAGGCAACAGAGACGCACACATGCACTTGCACCCACAAATATCTCAATATACGATGCCATTCAGAAACTAGGACTTGGGTATGGGCTTGTTAGATACACCAAAAACACCATGCCTTGAATGCGTTTATCCGAAATCCACACACAGCTACGCCACATGGGGGTTACGCATGTACTCTCTATTTGCGGTGAATTGGAGAGGAGTACGGTACGTGCACCCACCGGGTTCCGGTCATGCGTCGTGGTAGTCAACGACTGCTCGGACGCAAATATCGAGAGCCACTTCACCCGCGCCTTCGACTTCATCGACCGGACCTTCAAAGCACGCGGGAAGGTTCTCGTCCAGTGCAGAAAGGTCAGGAACCCCCCCTCACCCCATTGCAGTCACAATCAGGGCGAGTGCCCTGAGTTTTTTTTGTATAAGCACCTGCTTTGTAGGAAATGCTTGAGGAGACTGCCAGTTGCGATAGATCAAAGGAGGTAAATGTGCTGTAGCCCACACGAAACACAGGTGAATCTGGGTTTAGTGGCGGGCGTAAGCGTTCAACAAAAAAGATCCACTTTGTAGTTGTATTGTTTCTCCCCCTCTAGCCTCCTTCGAAATGAGCACAAGGCAGTCTCTCGAGTATTTTAACTGATTGCTCAGACACGGTAGTAGGGGCCTTCTCCCCGTGACGGATTCGCCTGTGCTCTAGTAGCACGGGTGGTCCTGGCTGTGACGAGCTACGAACAGCCGCCTGACAAACCAGACTCGCACCGCTGTCCTGTCTGCAGACACTCAGGTTCCGCGCTGATGATGGTCCGCCTTATGTGTCCGTGGCTTAAAGGACCGAAACACGGCGCGGCGCAGACGGGACCAGTGCGGTGTTGAGCACATACCCATTCCAAGCACGTTCTTGCAAAACACCCCATTGCAGCAGAACCTTTCATACGATCCAGTTGTCCTAGATTGAAACGCGAAACCCCCTGCTTTTTTGCGATAACCAATTTCTGCTTCCCTGGAGACAGTATTTGCAGCTAAAAGGAACGTTGGCAGCGGTTTAACCAAATCACATACAGGTTAAATCGCACAAACAAAAGGGGTGCAGCCTGTGTTGGCAACGTGGATGGGCTACGACTCACCAATCGAAGGACCAGTCCGTGCACTGCATGCATTGTTGTGTTGTCAAGAATTGCGAGTTGATCAGTAACATGTATTATGTCTTGCAAACGCGAATGCTCGATTATGAGTTTTTGCTTGCCACGTTCCTTCAAGCGCCCACATCTTGGCCGCCTCGGAAAACCGTGATGATGTTCGGAACGTTCTGTCAGAAAAATCGAACAATCGACATGCACACATGCAAAAGCTGGGTTCCCTCACGCCTTTGTATCTCTTTCACGCACTTCAGGTTCCTCTTCAAAGAACTGCAACCACACGTAGGGCATCAGCAGGTCCGCTACTCTAGTCATTGCCTACCTCATGCACCGGTATCACTGGCCGTTTGAGCAGTCGTTCAACTACGTCAAGAACAAACGCAGCGTCATCAATCCAAACCTCGGGTATGTAAAAGGAGGGCCGCCACTTCACCGAAACAGCGGGGCGGGTGGGGGGTGCGGACATTCTATGGGAGAAGGGCGATTTGTATGCATTTCAAGCAACGTTTATTAGGTTGGATTTCCTTCCGCGTGATTGGCACACGGAAGAGGGTACCCCGCAGAAGTGTTTCCTCCTGCGAGTCAACGGGCCCTCTTTTTCCGTAGCGGGAAGAATTCAATTGACCGCCCCCCCCCCCCCCCCCCCAATGTTTCCATTGCATATTCGCTACTACAACCAAGATCTGCACTCATCCACGCTTCATCGAGGCTCACGCCAACGACTTCGCGGCGTGGACCATGCACTCCTACGCACGCCTGGCTTTGTGATACCAGTACGCGGCCAACTGTTGATCCTGTATGGAGGGGATACGGTATGCTGTAGTGCATACCACAGCGCACGTGGGTTGTGTATACATGCTCAACAGGTGGTCCCAATACTGGTACCCAGGGGTTCCTGGGCATCAGACCTCCTGAGGACCACAATGGGGTCACCTATACACACAGTATGCACTCGCTGTGCAGTGCATGTATACACCACCTACACCGTATGATGGATGTATACAGTACCTACGGGTGTATGTGGTGGTATGTGGTGGTATACAGCGGGTGCATTCCCTGTGCATATACCTACCCATATATACTGGCCAACTATGGGTGGATCGCTTGAGCATCATCCAATTTCGGGACCGGTGCATTCGGCAGCTGAGTTGGTACACACTCATTATCGGGTGCCGACTATTCCATGGCCACCGTCCTGCTGTCAAGATGAACCGACACCCTTTGTGGGATCTGATGAGCGCGCAACCTCGCAAGGACAGGAGCAAGGTGGTCCTGTGTTTCTTCACGGGACCCCGACGCTCGCCACGTCGTAATAAAAACCCAAACGAAGAATAGTCTCTTCTTCCTCCTCTCGAACGTTTTCCTCCAAGTCTCATTTTACTAGGCCAGCGCAAAAACAAAAACCAAAGGGTCCTGTGTGCTCTTTTTAACGGAGGCTTAGTTCCTCTCGCCTGGCACTAAGCCTCAGATTTACCCCGTGCTTTCGTGTTGGGGGGGGGGGGTTCCCCGCAGGGTTTCTTCACCCTTCGTGTTTTTCTTCCTGAAAGTATGCTAGTGCTGAAGGGAATAGTTGACTAGACCTCTTGAGTTTGCGCTAACCACGATTTGGGGAGTCGGGAGAACCTACAAAGCTAACAGCAGGACCGACCCCCCCGTTCGGGAGAAAAAGCGAAGAATACCTTCTTTTTTCCATCTATCTCCAACGATTTAAAAGCTACAGTTTCTGTACTTTATTGGTGGGAGGGGAGAGGCCCTGGGACTGCTAAGGCGTGACTACCGCCTTACTGCTCTCGGGACTCCGAATGGTAGGGTTGGAATGGCGGTGACTTGGACGCGCGCGTGGTGGAGATGGACGGGAGGGCCCACAACCCGTCCGGTGGAGCGCGTGGTGCGGGTCGACGGCCGCAGTCGGGCGGACGAGCCGGGCGACGAGCGGCAGGCCTTTGGTCGCTGGGTGAGGAAGCGACCGAGGGTGAACGGGGGAAAGCGCCGCGGGGACGGGTGCGGCCGCCGCTCGCTCTCGCCGACGTGGGTGCTTGCCGTTGGGCGCCCGCAGCCGGCCGGTCGCGGTGGCCGTGTAGGCGGAGTGGGTCGGGATGCGTCGCGTCTTGCAGGGCTGCAGAGGCGGCTGCAGGGCATCGCGGGCGGGCTGGCGGTGTACGACGAAGCCCCGGACAACGTGTCCAGCTCGACCTACTCGTCGACGCCCTCACTTCCAGGGTGTCGAGTGGCTCCGGGTAGGCGGGCGGACGCGGGGCTCCCTCTGGCGAGGGTAACGTCGAACCGCATCGACGTGGAGGCGTTGGCGGCGATGGACGGCGTCGGTCGTTTCAGGGAGGTGCTCCCGATGTTGGTGGACCCGGTGGCGTTTGCAGGGTTGGTGGACGGCGCGGCTGGCGGGTGCAGGGTACCGTCGCGGGGCATGGAGCGACACAGGGATGCGATGCGGTCGTGCGGGGTTGCAAGCGACGCACATGTGCGACCTGTTTTCGCGATGAAAGCCTTCACGACGCCAAAGAAGGACGGGAGGACCTCACGCCTTGTGCTGGATGCTCGCCCGCTGAACGACGCGATGTACGGGCCTCCCAGCATGGATCTGCCGAACATCCGCGACTTCATCAACGAGGTCAAGCGACATCGTTTTGCCATGCAGTGCGACGGTGTGTCGTACTTCTACCAGTTCCCTATCCACGCGAGCATCTCGCGGTACTTCGGGATTGGTATGAAGGGATGCGACATGCTGTTGCACGTGCTGTGCATGGGGTGGTCCTGGGCGCCGTGCATCGCGCAGCGGGCGTCGAACGTGCTGGTGCGGGACCTGGGCTTGGCCTGGGTCGACAACTTTCTTGTCTTGGGCGGGTCGCTGGACGAGGCGCAGCGGAACGTCGCTGTGTTTCGCGAGAGGACGCAGGCGGCGCGGGTTGAAGTGCGGGCTGAAGGCGGTGGCGCGCTGTGGGAAGTTTGTTCGCGGTTCGTGTGCGTGGGGGTCGAGTTCGACCTGGCTGCCGAGACGCAGCGGCACAGGCTCGACCCGTCGTGGGCGGAGCGGTGGGTCGACGGCAGCGGAATGACGGCGGTGCTTTCCGGCAGAGCGACGGCTCGTCAGTTTGCCGAAGTCTTCGGGGGCGCCGTCTGGGCGACGGACATCTTGGCGATACCCCGCTGCCACTTCGCGGCTCTGCTGTCGTTCGCGGGAAGGCTCGGCGGCCGCATGGTGGGTGCTGCGGCGCATTCATGGGACGAGGTCATCGACGTTCCGCCGTCGACGAGACGGGAGCTGGGCGCGCTCAGGAAGACCGTCCAGGGGAACCCGTGGGTCGTGGGTGGCACCGCCGAGGACTCCGGGAGCGTGCTGTGGACAGACGCCAGCTCGTGGGCGTGGGCAGCCCTGCTGGAGGCGGAGGGCCGGCTCGTAGACGGGCGGCAGGGCGTGTTCGCGGGCCCGGATGCGGGCGCTCACATCAACTTAAAGGAGATGTGGGCGCTTGCGGAAGGTGTGGTCCGGTTATGCTGGGCGCCGGGGGCGCAGCGGTGCCGCGTCGACAACGCGGCGGTTGTGGGCGCCGTGGCTAAGGGGAGCTCCTCCTCTTACGCCGCGAATCGCGTTTTGTCACGGACTATCCGTGCCGCTGACCGCAGAAAGATCGTCCTGTGTCCTGGCTGGGTGCCGTCCGGCGAGCAGCAGGCGGACCCGTACACGCGGGGAGCCTCGTTGCCTCGGTTCCCGGCGCCGCTTTCCGTTGACTTGTTTTATGTGTTCTCGGAAATGTCAGCGCGGTAGCGATGACAGCGAGAACACATATAGGTGGGAGGGGAGAGGCCCTCGGACTGCTAAGGCGTGACAACCCCGCCCCTGTCCCTCCCAGGGAGCCACCCCGAAACTAGCCTGCCCACCTGACGGTGGGGGCCCACCTGACGGTGGAGGCCCGCACCCTTTGACTTGTTTTATGTGTTCTCTCTCTCTCTCTCTCTCTCTCTATCTTTGTCAAGAGCTGCAACTCAACTATTCTTACCAAACATGAAATGAAGGGAATGAGAAGCTCGTCGCCGCAAACCGTGTCGGTTTCACATGCGTCCTGAATCCAGCTTTACGTAAAAACGATCAGGCACTGCGTTCAATTAAAACAACTCTCTCTTTCCATCATCATCATCATCATCATCATCATCATCATCATCATCATCATCATCATCATCATCATCATCATCATCATCATCATCATCATCATCATCATCATCATCATCATCATCATCATCATCATCATCATCATCATCATCATCATCATCATCATCATCATCATTAGTTTTGTATCAGCCGCGGTTGTGCGAGTGACGAGCTCTTATTCTGAACACATATTGTACACACATGTAACAACACGACGCAACCCCACCCCCCTCCGCCGTGGTGTCGGTCGCAGGAGTCTTTTTTGGCTAGCCAAAGTGAGAAAAAGAGTGAAAGAGTACGTACAGTAGTGAGTAGAGAAGAGAACGAGTGTAAAAAGCGGTGATTAGTGCATGCTGACCGACGGATACCGCCGACAAAAAGAATTTCTTGCCTTTCCCTGACCCCACAAAACCAGCACCTTTAACAACGACCCCCTCCCGCCGCAGCTTCGTCCTGGCCCTCGAGAACTTCGCGAAGCAGCGCAACTTCGGCGTGAGCTCGTCGTCGACGCCGCCCAGCTCCCCGGTGGACACGCCGCCGTCTTCCTGCATCGACGAGGAAAGCGATCGCGAGGTCGAAGAAGGCACATCGGATTCGCACTGTCCTTCCGCGTCGACGCCCCAGTGCCCCATGCCCAGCACCTCCGCCTCTCCGCCCGTGACCGCCGGCTCGAGTCTGTCGCCCTGCTTCGCCGGCAACCTGGGGCTCGCGGACGCTGCGACCCCCGCGCTTCCCCCGTCTCCTTCGCCGGAAGCGTCCACGCCGCAGCTGGACAACTGCTTCGGGCATAGCTAGCCCGGCGGAGGTGGGGGGGGAGGGGGGGGGCGGGATATGCACGGCGGAAGACACCCTCTGCGCCCCCCTCCCGTGCGGGTCTGATAGGGTGGGTGGACGGATACGAGTGGCTGGTGGCACTCTCGGAATGCGTGTCTTCACCACGCTTTTGCCGCGGCACAACGGCCATTGATCCACGTACACGATTCGCTGTCTTTCAAAGTAATCGGTTCCGTCATTGGCGAGGTTTGTGTTGGCTAGTCGAGTCCAGCATCGAGATCCACGTACACGATTCGCTGTCTTTCAAAGTAATCGGTTCGATCATTGGCGAGGTTTGTGTTGGTTAGTCGATCCACGTGCACGATTCGCTGTCTTTCATAGGATACGGTTCGGTCTTTGACGAGTTCAGTGTTGGCTATTCGGGTCCAGCATCGAGATCCACGTACACGATTCGCTGTCTTTTGAGTGTCACACTGCAAAGCGCTGCTTGCCCCCGGATTCGGTATGAGATCTCGAACAGAAAGCAACGAGCAGTCTGCTCCAATGATCTTTTAGAATGCAGCGCAAGTTGGCCTCTGGACATTTTGATGTACTCATCTTGAGGCAAATACTTTACCTGCCGCGAATGAAGGTATTCAAACGGTACCGATGCGACCATCTCCCCCCTTGCAAGCGGAGATCGCACTTCTACGAGAAAAGTACCACCCCTCCTCAAGCGGAGCCTGCCCTCTTTCTCGTGCGCGTCTCCAGCTCCGTGCTGGAGACACCTATTTGACAAAATGACCTGGCGGTAGTCTCAATCAGCAAAGCACCCTCAGCGCCGTTTGGGTTGTTCCTGTGCAGCACCAATGGTCGACGTACCGTGTGACCCTCAATTCTTTGTGGTTGATAAATTTGTGAAGTAAAACACTACATGAAGCAAAGGCCTGTAAACAGCGGCGTACCATGCCGTACCCTAGAGCAGCCTTAGAGTGGCCGAGCTGCTGCGAAGAAGGTGGCCATGTGTTACAAAATCCGCTACCGTGCGCCTGCTGTGCTGTCAGCACTTCGGGAGCAGGAATTCTTGGAATACAGGAGCTGAAGGAAATGAGGAACAGCGGGTCGCAGGATACCGGTCTTGTGGTGAAAGAAAGTAGCACAGAAGGCCAAATACCGTGTTCCACAGTGAAAATAGCCTGTACTCGTCTAAACTCGTCAATACGAGTTTAGACGAGTTCAGACGAGTTTTGACGAGAATGATATGAGTTTAGACGAGTTTGGCACGAGAATACGAGTCGTTTGGCGAGAATTTGCTCCGAAAACCGAAATACGAGTTTAGACGAGAATACGACTCGTATACACAGTATGCTTAGGGGACTAGTCCCCGTTGGAAATGTGCCCAATTGGGACGAGTCCCTGCTGCACCGATGAGCTGATGGATCTGGCGGCAACCCCCGGGAAATTCGGGAAAAGAGCTTTGAAGACAAGTCCTAGCTTAACCCCTGGAAAAAAGCTAACGAAAAAAAAAAAAAAAAGAAAAGCGTAAAACCTTCGAGAATCTGTAAGATAGGATAGGACGGCGATTCGGTCAGTAATAACGTCGCGTCGGGGAATGCTTAACAACAGGCGTTTGGTCGGTCTGTGCGCGCGCAGCCGCAATCAAATGCGCAACAAGCTGGTGCGTCAAGCCTAGTAACTAAGAGTGTCTGCCAAGTTTACGCTGCGAGTTTGCCTAGACGCTCACGGCCCACCCATCCAAAGTCTTCTTTTTTTTTTTTTTTTGTATAAGCACCTGCTTTGTAGGAAATACTTGAGGAGGCTGCCAGTTGCAAAGATCAAAGGAGGTAAATGTGCTGTAGCCCACACGAAACACAGGTGAATCTGGGTTTAGTGGCGGGCGTAAGCGTTCAACAAAAAATGCCGAAGCAACTCGACAGGTCGGGCGCGGTGAGTTGGGTGAAGAGGGTGGTCGGGACTGATGTCCCGTCCCTTCTTTCATTCACCGCAAACAACCGCCGACTCGCGGCGGTGCTCAAGGTCGCACGCGACGTCGAGGGGACCGCGGAGGCGGGGCTGAGGCGCCTTCTGGGCGCTTTGGGGTACACGGACGAGGAGGCGCCCCCCGAAGGCGTGGCCCAGTGGGTCCTCGCGTGGCTGGCGGTCGCGTCGGCTCCGTCCGCCACCGCGGACGAGTTCGCGGACCTGCTCCGCTCGTCTCCGAAGGCCACGCCCCCGCCGCAGACGCCGGGGCACATGCCGCTCCCCGCGACCGTTTCTCCCGCTGACGACTCGACCACCGCTGCATTGTTCGACCCATCTCCCCCAGCCGCGCGACGCGTCTCCTTCGCCGAGAGCGACGATCCCCTCAGCCCAGATGACAACGATCTGAGGGAATGCAACTCCGCCGGTGGCAGCCGGGACGACCACGCGTCGGACATAGGCCGGCTGCAGCGTCAGATCGACCGCCTCACCGAGTTGGTGATGGCGGCCCTCCCAACGCGCACCTCGCCACCCGTCCGGCCTTCTCCCGCCCCTGAGGCGGCACCCGCGGGCTCCCGTCCCGTCGTCTCGCCCACGTCGGTGGGCGCATGCCCCTGTCCAGTACTGCATCAGCTTCCGGCGTTCACGAGACCGCTCCCGCCGCCTCCGCCCCTCGTTGACGTTTCTCGCCTTCCGCGGGCTATCCTGCTGCCGGACAATCCTCGCAGCCTGCCGCAGGCCGTCGTGGGCGGCCCTCTGCCAGTGGACTCTCGCTGCCCGCCACCCGCATCCTGCCACCAGCCGTACGCCGAGCCCCGCCAGCCCTACGTCAGCCATCCTCTTCCGGATTTTCCGGAGGACCCGTCTTCGCTGGGGGGAGGCGGGTCGGTCCAGGGCTCCCACACGCTTCTCTCTCCCGGACCAGAGCTACTCGACCCCGAGCTCTGGGTGAGCCTCTCTCCCATCGAGAGGTCTCTCGCGCTCGTCCACATCCGCGGCTTCTTCGCGGATATACTCGACGCCGTCCCGAGCATCGCCAACGACGCAGGACACCTGCTCAGCCACGCAACGTCCATCATGCGTCTGATGGACGACTCCTCCGACCCCGACGCCCTGGTAGAGCTGGGGAGGGACACCATCCACCGCATGATGGTCCTGAAGACGGCCTTGAAGGCCGGCTGGTCGTTGGCCGCCGGCCTCCAACACCGCCACCAGCACGAGGCCGGTTTCCCTCCGTATCTTCGGAACGTTTTTCAGGCCCTGCAGAAAGCCGAGGAACAGCCCGCCCCCAAGCCGTCCAGGAAGCGCAGCCCGAAGTCCCGCACCCAACACTCGGGCGAAGCTCACCCCGACTCCCAGCACCCTCAGCGGGCAACCTCAACCAAGGGGAGGGCCAGGCAGTAGGTGCCTTGGACCGTTTCCCACCTCCTGTGGCGGGGCGACGCGGACGTCCTCTCCTGTCGGAACCCCCGCTCTCCCCCAGCGAGCGGGAACGTCTTGTCCGGACCGCGAACGCGTACATAGGGGATGCCCTGGCTCTGTCCACGCGTCGCGGAATCCACTCCGTGTACCGCCGGTTTCTGGAGTTCCGGCGCCACTGGGAAGCGGTATCCGACGATCCCCTCGACGTCCCGACGGCGCTGGTCCTGTTTGTGACTCGGCTGCTTGCCCGCGGGGATATCTGCGCAGCTTCCGCGGTGCAGTACGTCGTGAACGTTCAGTCGGCCGAGAAGCGTTTGGGGCGACCTGTCGACAGCCAGCTCGTCAGGGATTTTGTCAGGTCTCTGAAACGGGCGGGCGCGATGAAGCCATCGAAGCAGGCCGTCCCGGTGACGAAGGACGAACTGCATCATGCTGTTCGTTTGGAGTCGGATCCCAGCGTGCGGGTTGCGTTGGCCTTGGCATGGCAGGGGGCTGCGCGCGTGGACGACGTTCTGACGAGGAAAGCCGAACACATCACCGAGGGTGCCGGTTTCTGGGCGGTAAACTGGGTGGGCTCGAAGTCGGATCCTTTCCGCCTAGGTCAGGTCACGGGCGTGATTCTTCCACCAGCTCAGGACCAGGAGCTTCGCTCGCTGCTGTCTCAGACGCCGCCCGGCCGCCTCCTGTTTCCAAACATCCCTTTTCGGCGGGTTGTGTCCGCGCTGAAGCGCGCCAACCTCTCCCTCACCGGCCATTCTCTCCGGCGGGGCGCCCTGTTCCACCTGTTGAGAAGCGGGGTCGACCTGCGAGTGATTCAGAGCGTGTCGCGTCACACGACGCTGAGTGCTCTGATGCGGTACCTTCCGGAAGCGGAGGTTCCGCTCGTCCGGAACACCGCGGAGGCGTCAGCGAGTCTCCTATAGCCTTCCGCCTCGAACCCCCCTTCCCGTTCAAGCTACCGAAGAGGAAAGTCCCCGACCCGCTGGCGGCGATTTATCCAGGGCCGGGGAGGATCCCCGACGTGGAGCTACCGCCCTCTACGTTCACCCCGTTTGTTGGTGTCGCGTACGGAGGCGATCTCCTTGTCAACAACTCTACGCCCCCCCCGTCGCAACGCAGAAGAGGAGAGGACCTCGCGCCCATCTCGGCGTCATTCATGAACCTTGACAGGTTGTCAGCTTTGGACAGCCAGGGTTTGCTGCGTGGCGTGCTGGATGTGATTCGCTGTTGGGAGTCCTTCCGTTCCGCCCTGCTCCCGGGAGCGGAGGAAGCGCTGACGGAAAGAGGGTTCACGCGGACGACGTCAAGGCGCATGCTTCGTCATCTCCCGGATCTGGTTAGGTATGGAGTGACGGAGCTCGCTTCGAGCCCGTCAAAGGTCGTCCTCCCTGCCTTCACAGTCGACAAGAAGAGCGGGGGGCAACGATTCGTATGTGACGGGCGGAAGCTCAATGCGATCATGGCGCGTCCGCCTCCGATGCTGCTTCCTTCCGTGCACGAAGTCATCGACCGCGTTCTGGCCTCGTCGGTGGTGTTTCTCGCAGACGCCAGGAGCTATTTCTATCAGTTCCGGCTGGACGCGATAATCCGCCCATTTTTTGGCATGCACTTGGCCGGACCGCGGGGTCATTTCGTGAAGGCTCAACTCGTGGCCATGTGCATGGGCTGGAGCTGGGCTCCGGCGATAGCGCAGAGGGCCTCTCGAGTACTCCTGCCGGAGTCTGACGGTCTGCCCTGGGTCGACAACTTCGTCGTCGTTGGGGATTCGTTGAGCGAAGCAACTTCGCGGTTTGACTCTTTTTTGCAGCGCTGCAAGAGCGTCAACTGCGAGCTCAACGAAAACGACGAGCAGTTTGGAATACCGCTCAGGGAGTTCGACCTTCTGGGCCTCCACTTTGACCTCTCCCATTCGAGCCGCCCCGCTCGATACAGAATGGCGGACGCATGGGTGGCGAAGTTACTTGGCTCTGCCGAGCTCGCCAGAGTTAAACGCGGAGGGGCGTCACCCCGCGAGTTTTACCGGGTGTTTGGGGCTTTGGTCTGGTTTGCCTACACGACGCATTTCCAGCTGGCCTACGCCCGGTGTTCATTGTCCTTCCTGCAGAGGCTGGCCTCATCCCTGGTGGAGCCAGCTGACTGGGACATCTCCAGGACGGTTCCGCCCTCGACCGTGCGTGAGGTGGAGCACCTCACTCCCTCGTCGAAGACAACCGCTGGGTCAGTCGTTCGAAGTCGGTCTCCTCATCAGTGACTCTCTGGACGGACGCCTCATCATCATGGTGGGCCGCAGTCCTGGAGGGCGAACCTGAGCGGATATCGCAGGGCCCGTTCTTGAAGTTGAGGCACACTCACATCTTTTTGAAGGAGTTGTTTGCGGTGCTGAGGGGCATAAACCTGACCGCAAGGTTTCACACGAATACGCGCGTGAGACTCATGGTTGACAACCTTCCGGCTGTCCAGTGTCTCATCAAGGGGCACTCGAAGAACTTTGCAGCAAATGTCCTTTTGGCGAGGATTTTTGATGCTGCGCGGGCGGCCGGCCTTGTCATCAGTGCCGAGTGGGTACCGACTGATAAACAGAGAGCCGACCCGTACACCCGCGGGGTGCTAGCCAGAGAGGACGACACGCCAGAGGGCGTCTGGTCGCCTCAAGCGGAGGACCTTGCTCCGCCTTCAGATTTGGTGTAGCCACTGCGTGGTCCCTGGGGGTCCTGATGCGTAAGCGTTCAACAAAAAAGACCCATTTTGTAGTTGTATTGTTTCTCCCCCTCTAGCCTCCTTCGAAGTAAGCACAAGGCAGCCCCTCGAGTATTTTTGTATAAGCACCTGCTTTGTAGGAAATACTTGAGGAGGCTGCCAGTTGCAAAAGATCAAAGGAGGTAAATGTGCTGTAGCCCACACGAAACACAGGTGAATCTGGGTTTAGTGGCGGGCGTAAGCGTTCAACAAAAAAGACCCATTTTGTAGTTGTATTGTTTCTCCCCCTCTAGCCTCCTTCGAAGTAAGCACAAGGCAGCCCCTCGAGTATTTTGTATAAGCACCTGCTTTGTAGGAAATACTTGACGAGGCTGCCAGCTGCAAAAGATCAAAGGAGGTAATGTGCTGTAGCCCACACGAAACACAGGTGAATCTGGGTTCAGTGGCGGGCGTAAGCGTTCAACAAAAAAAGACCCATTTTGTAGTTGTATTGTTTCTCCCCCTCTAGCCTCCTTTGAAGTAAGCACAAGGCAGCCCCTCGAGTATTTTCTTTTGGCGACAACCAGCAACCGCCTCGTGAGAGAGCAAACCTTGTCACAGCTGAAAGTAGCGTTGGCAGCGTCTATTCCAGTGCAAGCTGTTCTAGGGAACATTTCCGGGACACGAACGAAGCCAGCGACAAAAGTTGGCACCAGCAACGTACGTGAAAGACAGAGTTCTGCCCAACCGCCAGGGGGTTTTTACAAGAACAAGAATCTTGATCAGCAGATGCAGCTTGCTCTGTTTGTGAGACCCTAACTCTGGAAATGTTTCCCCATGTACCAAGGCGAACGTGCAAAAGTACAGTTTGTGAACGTGCGAATACTCATCTGGGGGTTTCGTCGTGTACCTGAGTTATAGTCTTCATGAATGAAGCACCGCGGGACGGTGAACACCGCACCGAGCAACCAAAAAAAAGAAAGAGATAACATGAGTAGAAAGCTATGCGCCCCCACCGCCTTCGGGTGTCCTGGCTGTGACCAGCTACGAACAGCCGCGTGGCGACCCAGACTCACACCGCTGTCCTGTCTGCAACACCCAGATTCTGCTCTGATGATGGTCCGCCTCATGTGTCCGTGGCTTAACGCACCGAAACACGGTGCAGACGGGACCAGTGCGGTGTTGAGCGGAAGCCCATTCCAAGCACGTTCCTTGCTTGCCCGGCCCCCCTGCCTGTGCTGTGTTGGCACTGTCAAAAATCTTGTTGTGGTAACTGAGGTTTTACCCCCAGACCCCACCAACGTTCCGAGCGGTGCTGTCAAAAATCTTGTTGTGGTAACTGAGGTTTTACCCCCAGACCCCACCAACGTTCCGAGCGGTGTGCAACGCAAGGAACAGGAGCGCCCGGCAGCTCTTTTTATAGCCGTGGTCAACTCTAAGTTGAAGACCGCAGTGACGGCGTGTGGCCTGCGCGAATAACTATTTAACAAGACAGACTTTCCTCCTGAACGACTACGGATAAATACGCAGGGTCGCTCCGTGTAAGATTTGCAGCCGGAACTGAGGAATACAGGTAGTCGACAGAAAGGTTTCCAATCTCTTCGCAGGTCTATGTCCACGTATTCCTCTGGACGCCTTTCTCTGCATGAGGGTGCACGTGAGTACGGGAGAGTTCTGAAACGAGGAAGCTTCCCGTGTGGTCGCCGAGGTTTACGGCACGTCGTAAATCGCCCCATTCCATATTTCTTGGAATTGCTGGCCCCGGCGCACATCCTGAGCATCAGAGGATACTCAAGCCTCTACGGTCAACCGGAGACTTTAAAATACCGACCTTCTAATCCACAAATAACGCTAGATATTAAACCGGACACATATAAGGCTTGTCAGAATAGGGTTAGTTCGCTCTCATTGAATTGAGCCCTGCCCGATCGAACGTTGTCGAGCCTTGTAGTTTTGGGTTAGGATGCAAATAATCTGTGGCGCTAATCTGCATCGCCGGCGTCGCGGTTATCTCTTCGCACGTGATGTGTATGCCTTGTAGAACGTGGACAAATAATCGAGCGTAATCGCAAACAAATAAATACCCCAGTGGTGGGTGACCCCTCCGAGTATTTGTGAGAGCATTGCGATGTGTTCTGAAGGTGTAACCTCGGAGCAAAGGGCAAACCAACATCATACTGAAGATCATTAGTTCAGTTTACGTGTCCGTGCTTCACAGAGAGATACCTAACACGGTGTGTGGATGCGTCAATGCACAGACTGTTGGAAAGTATAGCTACTACTGAATAGCGAAAGGGCGAAGGCATATTTCTGACCGCAAGTCTGAGAAGATGAGGTGGTGAAACCGCGTTGAAAAGAAGAATGCAAACCCCAGTGCGGACATTTGACACTTCTACTACCTAAAGCCCCCCCTCGTACGATGGAGAGTCTGGTTTCACTCGGGCAAACGTTGCTGGAGTTCACCGTGTAGTACGACTGCTTAAATAGTACAAGGGGGGGGGGGGGGGGGGGCATTAATCCATGACCTGTCCGCTGAGTACTGGTTAACCCCATACGGGCGGCGGTAGAGGGAGCTTTGGGCCTTTTGAGGGCCACCGAAAAAGTGCCAGTGAATCGAGAGATATACAAAGGTTTCGGGAAAACCACTGTTTTCAAGATGTCTTCTTCAAACGTATCTCCGACGTCTGTATGGGGTTGGCATTAGAGAACTTCCAACGAACTTGAAGAAAGAACCGGTGGAAACGACGCGGAAGTGATCATGAACAAGAACAAACAAAGTCTGAAGGAGGGCGGAAGCAACCAAAGCAAGGCGAAGTAGGAAGAAATTGAAACACCCGTTCGTTACTTTTGGAGCGAGTATCCCTGAGGTTTACAGGCAGTTGCATGTAGGGAGCACGCATGTTTTTTGCGACAACCAATTTCTGCTTCCCTGGAGACAGTATTTGTTACAGCTAAACAGAACGTTGGCAGCGGTTTAACCAGAACACATGCAGGTTAAATCGCACAAACAAACCGCTCGTGCTCCGGTGCCTGTTCTTTTTAGCATGTAAGAAGCTACCAGTGAGCAGTATGCAAGGCATAGCCGTAGGCTGCTTGTTCCTCTTATGATGTTCCCAGTACGCAAGCTGCTAGCTTTGTCTGTACCTGCATTGTACGCAATTCGATATTATGCTAGCGGTCCTACCTTTCAGCGGCTGACTTCCTTTGCGCACTTATCCATGGTTGAGAAGAGGTACGAAAACGTGAAGTCAATAGCTCACTCAAAGCATCTGCAGAATAAACACGAAATCCTCTCGGCAAACCCCGTTTTCACATTTCTTACATAAGCGCCAGCTTGGAAGGAAATGCTCGACGAAGCTGCCAGACAAAGAACCGAAAATATCCCACGTGCTGTAACTACCGAACACGTGTTGAACGGACGTGAGGTCATGCGGGTCTACCCTACACGACAAGACACATAAACACAACAGAGATCAAAGTCCCGAGTTAAACTACAACTCACGGTGGTGGATGCGGGTTCCTCTACTCCCTCCCATTCGGAGTCAAAGCAGCTACGTCGAGTATTTTTATGCAGGATACCAATAGGCAAATGTTGGCTACAAACCGCGAGGGCTGCCAACATGCAAGTGCTTGCTGCGAGGTGGTGGGCCCACGGTACAGTGTCACCTTCGAAGTACCGTATTACGAGAACGAATCTGTCTGTGAATTTGCCGGGTTCGTCGTCTACGTGCGTGTGGGTGACCCCCCAAAACCTCGCCTCCTTTTTTTTCTTTCGCTCAGTTTTGATTTCCTAACGCTGTTCGATCCAAAAAAAAGAAAAAGAATTCGCCTTCATCTAGCCCAATACGTACCTAACTCCGGTGCTTCACTCCCTTCACCCCCTACCCCTGTCCTATCTGGCCGGTTCTGTACTGTTTGTCTGCGTCTTTCCGTTGGGAGGTGTCTCTTTCTTATTTTCCGCTTTTTTATTTTCTCAATACAGTTGTGCTGCTGCAGGGAGCATTTTCTAGAACAACGGCTAGTCGAACCAGAGACTCTGCGACTACCTTATCGTGGTCTCCAACGCAGCAAATACCACTCTGCCTCATATCTTTCTTCAACTATTCTATCAAATCACCTGGCAATATCCTATGGCTCGCATTGACGTCCTACCGGAGGTAGTGGTGTGCGAAGAAAATGCACAACCTACCGGGGACGGCAGAAGGAAAGGTGTGACTATATTTTCAAAGTTCTTTGCATCTTTCCATCACTGTACTTGTTCGGCCTCCGGGAGATATTTAGCCTTAGCAGAGGGATACCTGCCGATTAGCTCAGCATTCCCAAACTGAGCGACTCGTGCTAGCAAGGAGTTAACCAACATGGCTCGTCGAGGAAATACGGGACTCTCACCCTCTATACCCCATTCCAGGAGACTTACCTCGACGCCAGTTGTGTCCCCGGTTCGGTAGCAGTTCGTCCTTTTTTTTTGCGAGTTCGTATTGACTGGCATCCGACCGGGCATTGTAGTAGCGAGCGAAGAACGCACACACCGGAACAGACGGAAAGGCGGTGGCTAAGGCGATTTTGTCCTTCGCGAGTCGACTGACATCCGACCGGTGGTTGTAGCTTGGGAACACTTACTGCTCGGCTGCACGGTGCCTTGCGGCTATCTATCTAGGAATTCGTGTACAGCATCGAGAGGTGGGGCAGCAGTGGCCACCGGTATTTACGGATGCTTCAAGATGAACTTGCGCTCTACTAAAATACTAGGAGGGGTCGCCCGATGCTTCACTTGACAATCCAACTGCAAAACTTTTCTGCTGAATGCTTACGCCTGGCCAGCCTACCTTACTTGTGCTTTGTGCGGGTTACAACACGTCGCCTCCTTTCAGACTTGGAATATTGTTGCGATGGTGGGGAGTCATCGGCATGCCGATGCGTACCACACTATTTTCAGACTTTTGCAACCGGCGGCATCCTCGAGTTTAGACGACTTGCAGTGCTTCCTCTGTGTGGCGAGTATCTTTTCGCCATAAAAAAATACACTTTTGCCCCCGAAAGTGGCGGTGGCTAAAATGGCTTCATTTCGCCACAGGCACGGTCCATCGTTGACGAGATTCCCAACCGTGCATGAAAGAGGTCGGAAAAATAAAATGGTCCCTTTTTGCAAGCCAGGTGCTCCAAGCCTTGATGCTTTAGTTTGGGAAATCGGTAGCCACTTGACCCGTAGGCCCGTGGCTCTGCAGTACCGCCGAACACGTGAAGCTTGGCTCCCGTGTAGCAGGCTTTCCCTGGTACCTAGCTTGGCCAAGAAGGTTGAAGTATGGCTAAAGATAAAGTGGTGTCACCTGAGGGGGTAATCTCAGGGCCGCCCACGTGATAAGCCGTTAAGCATTGAGTTCTTTTAAGTACCGTTTAGCAGTGTGAACTTGAAATGCAGGTACCACAGGGGTAAGCTTGCATTTGTCATAGGCTAGGGTTATTTGAATACGTCGTCCGAGGACGATCTCAAAGCGGACGAGGACGGTGATAATAGGCTGGTGATATCCAGCTCCATTCTTCGTTTGTTGCGCTTTCGCGCCGGCTGTCCTGCCGAAGCAGTCGCTCGAGGGCGATCCTGACATGGATGAGGATGAAGTCGAGGTGGCAGGGCTGGTGATACCCAGCACCATTCTCGAAATGTTGCGCTTTCGCGCCGCGTGCTTTTTTCCGGGTTTTCCCGCCGGGTCATTCGGTGGTGCCGTTAAGCAGCGGCTGCCGGCTTATCCCGTGACACCTTTTATATGTACGTTATTGAAAGAGTAGCGTTGGCACTCTTACAGGTTCGTTCCCTCGTAGCTCGCCGGGAACGGGCACAAGAAATGAAAATTTTGGCTCGCTACAAAAACCATATGCCCGCAACATTGTGCGTGCCGAAAGCGCGAAACAGTCCGAACACTTCAGAAATTCGCCCCAGGTTCCCAGTCTCCGAGGATCTGAAACTGCAAGAACCCCCCCCTCTAACACGCAGCATAGACCGCGTTTTGTGCTCAAAAGAAGGCTCGCCGAGAGCATTTGAGCTCGAAATCGGCTCGCAAACATGGTTTTTGGGGGGCCGTAGGTCCTATACCCCACTTGTCCAGTATCTTACTGTGCCAGAAAACATCTGCCCAAACCCCCCCCCCCCCCCTTTTGGCATCGTACCATATTCCTATTGCCGGAAGTCACCCCAGACTCTAAAAACCCGGCGCTTAAAGCGAACTTACGCTTTAGACCTCTAGACCACCACTATAAGTGCAGCACCTGCTGACCCGTGGGTTCCCCTCCCTTAAGTCCGTAACGTATTTACGCAAAACACTAAGCTCGAAGAAATGTGCAACCGTTCCACCATGTGTCAACAACGCGGTGCGAATTATCCGATAAAAACGCGGGTTCTTCCACTTTAGATAAAGAAGAAAACGTTTAAACGAGTAGCGCCCATATTCTTCAAGCACCCCCCGAGGCATAGTGGTCAAACGATTCGCATGCGACAATAATTATCGCATTAGCTACCCCCCGGGGGGCAGTGATCATGGCACACGTTGAACGTTTGAACGTTTGACAAACGTTTGCGTTTGCAAAATTCATGTCAAACGTGTATCAAACGTGAGTGAGGCGCTGGCTGCGCCTGCAGTGGGGACCGAGTGTGGGGTCGGCTTGTGAACACTCAAGCCACAAGGGCAAGATCTTCATGCTCGGGGCCCCAGAAAGTGGGAGGGAACACTTGCTGAAGGCTAGTATCTCCCTGTATCTCCCTGTGCACGCCCAAGGAGAACCAGGATGTCTTGTTCCCTTATTTTCGTCGTGTCCGTCTGCAGCCACTTGGACAAGTGCTATCAAGGGTCGTGTACTGTGTACAGACCCGGTCCATCGGTTGGCAAACGTCACGTTTGCACGTTTGTCAAACGATTGCGTTTGATAAATCTTGTCAAACGTACGTTTGCAAACGTTTGATAACATCACTGCCGGGGGGGGGTATCGTACAAAAATTATCGCACATAAAACGGCGTGCGATAAACATGCGATAGTCCTTAGTACTGTATTTGCCCAGGCTTTAAGCGTGCGATAATGCGAATGAAAAATGCGATGATTGGCGCCAAAAATCCCAAAATGCGATAATATGCGATAGTGCGAATCGTTTGACCACTATGCCTGGGGGTTCTCTGGAGGCGGGGGTTCCCTTCTTCTTTTCGTCGGTTTCGTTCTCTTTTCTCGTTGGCCCCTCCCCCCTCCGCGCCCGTTTCGTTTATTTTGTACAATTCCCGCCCGGCCGCGTGCTGTCACTGGGTGGCGGTTGACGTGCCAGCCCCGCCCTGACGATGTAAACACTCGGCACGCCAGGACGCTGTGCACCAATGTCCACCAAGGATCACCAACGCGACCGCCTTACGCCTATGCCGTCCGTTGTTGCGGAACCCGTGCACTTGTGTCGACGTTCAGTGTCGCATTCAAAACTACACTTGAGGTCCAGCCTCAGAAGCTGGAGTTAAAGAAGGTGTGCCCGAGTCGCACCCGAAAAGCGGGTGTGCTACCATCAAAACGCGTGTAAACCCACACCCGAAGAGCGGGTGTGCTACAATCAAAACGCGTGTAAACCCACACCCGAAAAGCGGGTGTGCTACCATCAAAACGCGTGTAAACCCACACCCGAAGACTACAATCAAAACGCGTGTAAACCCACACCCGAAAAGCGGGTGTGCTACTATCAAAACGCGTGTAAACCCACACCCGAAAAGCGGGTGTGCTACCATCAAAACGCGTGTAAACCCAAACCCGAAAAGCGGGTGTGCTGCAATCAAAACGCGTGTAAACCCACACCCGAAAAGCGGGTGTGACCACCCGCTTTTTTAACTCCAGCTTTTCACTCCAGCTTCTGAGGATGGACTTCACCGTGTAGCTGAGTCAGGGCACTTTGTGGCGTCATTCACATTTGCTTTCCTCGTGAACACCGGCAGCAATGCGATGCAGTTCCAGGAGGTAGAGAAGGACCGCATAGACCCTGGTGCAATGTTGTCCCTGGGTCTTGAGCTTGGACGGAGCAGGTGAAGCATGGGAATCTACTATTCCATAACGAAAGCGTGCACCAAGTATACAACCCGTAACCATACAGCCCTTTCTTGCTCTAAGAGAACCCATTCATGAACGGTCACACGGAGACCCTAAACCCCCGGAAGTTCAAGCGAACTTTAACTCTAAAATTAAGCCAACCTGCGTACTTCAGCCTGGGTGATGTCGCTGCCTGAGTTACTTAGCTGAGAACCCAGTACTGTCGCCCTGCACAACTCGCACGTTTGGCGTCGGCACACCCGGTTGAAAGACGTATCGCACCCCTCGCTCTGCACCCACCTGCGGCTGGGGTTCTTCCTGAGTCGCTGCCATCTTGTCGGGAGTCTCTTGGCGTTGCTTAACGACGTCCTCTGTTCTCTGCATTTCCTGCTCAGCGCAAACCCGCGATGGGTTTCTTCCTACGTGCAGTCTTCTGGCGTTGTTTGGGTGGGAATCGGCACGGCTTGAACTTTCTTTTCTCTTACTGTGAGCCACCTGCCGAAGGTGTTGGCCCGAACTGAAACCGAGCGAGTCGCATCCGACGTGCCAATTCCCTCAGCGAACTGCAAGAAACGTCGCGGATCTTAGCTGAGGACGTGCAAGAAGTTTTGCAGTTTACTGAGGGGAGAAGAGCAAGACGCATGGATAGATGAGCACGACCACCTCGAATCGACACCAGGAGAATTCGGGGTGGAGCCGGCTTCTACGACTAGTAATATCCCGGTAAAAAGTAGCACTCCTGTACTAGCCCGAGCCAACAGGATCAGAGAATGTCAGTCACACCTCACCCGTAGTTGGCCGCGTACTGGTATCACGTAGGAGTGCGTGGTCCACGCCGCGAAGTCGTTGGCGTGAGCCTCGATGGAGCGTGGATGAGTGCAGATCTTGGTTGTAGTAGCGAATATTCAATGGAGAACATTGACCCCGATCATTTTTATATATAGGGCCAGCAGTGCGCGCGGCCAGAAGACGCCAGCTCCGATTTCCCCCGTTTTGTGTTTTTGGGTGGCAAACGTCGCGCATTCTTACCTTTCCACCGCCGAGGACGTGTAGGAGTTCCCACCGGCTAAACGTCGCTGATTTTCCCTTCCAAGCTGAGGGCGTGCAAAAGCACCCTTTCTTAAGCATCGAGCTTGAAAGGTACTGTCCCGAGCTGCGTAAAGTTGCGGAATTCTGGAAAGTGGTTGGTCCGGTATGGAGGTGTGAGAGTCTCTTTGGCCCCCCATGAGTAGGAAACCGACATGTATCTCGTAAACGGCACACATGCCGGGCTCCAGGGTTCTCAAACACAGCGGGTCACAGGCCCACCTGCCCTACGCGAGGCAGCGGAATCCTGGAAAGTGGATTACAGACAACACACCGAAAAACGAAAGGTGCCGGGACACGATGCTGAGCACATCAAGCCGACGTCCAAGCACGTGCTCGCATTCACCCCACCCTCCAACCCGACCTTTTCTTTTTCTCTCGCTCTCAAAAGTTCTTTTCTGATTTCTATTTACGTGATGATTCGTCTTCTTCGCTTCCCCCCACCCGCCACCCCCCCTTATTTCTCTTTTCTCTCAAAGCAACCGTAGTTCCCTGTGTCGCCGCAACCAGTACGTTCGTCTCTACCCTCTATCTTGATTCGGGCGTATGGCCCGAGTCCGTGTGGAGACGAGTGCCGTACGCATTCTCGCCCGCGAATGACCAGGTGCATTGTTTTCCCCGTTTCGCCTTTCGCCACACCGCTCGGCGAGTGATGAACTGCTGGAGGGGATGGCGTCCCGGACATAGGGATGCTGCTACTGGAGCGACGGCTCAGATTTGCAGGTCAGGGCGCGGAGTCCGCCAGTGACCTGCTGTTTGCACCTGGGAAAAGCAGCCGGTCCAACTCGGTCACCCGCAAACCTCTGTTTGCTACCACCCCGGCGACATACAAGAGAAAGCTAGGACGCGATCACCGACGTGTGTGAAGGTCCTGGACAACGACACAGGCAAGAAAAGCGAGCCAGCTCAGGAAAGACTTGGAAGGGGCCTGAGAACTGCTACCATATCTCAGGATGGCAGCAGGTACGCACGTTGCCCGATAGGCGTGGCTTGACTTTGGGTTTGCGGATAGGCGTGGCGTGACTTTGGGTTTGCGGGGTTAAACAAGTCGAATAGTTGGCAACAGGCAACAAAGACACACACACACACACGCCCAAGCACAGCTACCAAACATAAGATATGCATAGGGAACTCGTCAGTTAGACGTTGGCGGACACTGTCCGGCATGGGGAGGGGGGGGGGTCTCGGGCCTTATTTTCTTGTATAAGCACCTGCTTTGTAGGAAATGCTTGAGGAGACTGCCAGTTGCGATAGATCAAAGGAGTAAATGTGCTGTAGCCCACACGAAACACAGGTAAAGCTGGGTTTAGTGGCGGGCGTAAGCGTTCAACAAAAAAGACCCACTTTGTAGTTGTATTGTTTTCTCCCCCTCTAGCCTCCTTCGAAATGAGCACAAGGCAGTCCCTCGAGTATTTTATGGTTTGCCGTGCCGCCACATGTCCGCCACCGGGATAAAAAGGGGGGGGCGAGGGGCGTCGGCCACACAGTAGCCTACGGGACAAAGCCATGGTTTGCCATGCCGTCATCTGTCCGTCAAAAAATATAAAGGTGGGGGAGGGGGGGGGGCAGCCTGGAACATTGCTTGGCCCTTGACCCGCGCCTACGGTGAGGGTTTTTGGGGTTTTTCTGGTGGCCTTACCAGCCTCACTACTATGGGGGGGTCCGGGGGGCTTCGCCCCCCGGCGAACGGTACGGTACACGAGTTTGCTCGATATGAGGGGTCC
The DNA here is from genome assembly GCA_030068145.1 of Diplonema papillatum. Classification (NCBI taxonomy): domain Eukaryota; phylum Euglenozoa; class Diplonemea; order Diplonemida; family Diplonemidae; genus Diplonema; species Diplonema papillatum. The sequence goes on from JAPJBO010000307.1 coordinate 210,182, forward strand.
GGGGGCCATGCCTCGGCGACCCAGGTTCCAGCGGTAAAAATAGGATGTCACGCTCATGTAACGCTACTGCACAGTCAAATTTGACATGTCACGCTCGTGTCACGCTACTTTAGAGTCGAATTCGACATGTAACGCTCGTGTCACGCTACTTTGCGGTCGAATTTGGCAGGTAACGCTCGTGTAACGCTAATTTACAGTCATATTTAGGATGTCACGCTCATGTAACGCTACTGCACAGTCAAATTTGACATGTCACGCTCGTGTCACGCTACTTTAGAGTCGAATTCGACAGGTAACGCTCGTGTCACGCTACTTTGCGGTCGAATTTGGCAGGTAACGCTTGTGTAACGCTAATATACTGTCATATTTAGGATGTCACGCTCATGTAACGCTACTGCACAGTCAAATTTGACATGTCACGCTCGTGTCACGCTACTTTAGAGTCGAATTCGACAGGTAACGCTCGTGTCACGCTACTTTGCGGTCGAATTTGGCAGGTAACGCTTGTGTAACGCTAATATATTGTCATATTTAGAATGTCACGCTCATGTAACGCTACTGCACAGTCAAATTTGACATGTCACGCTCGTGTCACGCTACTTTAGAGTCGAATTCGACAGGTAACGCTCGTGTCACGCTACTTTGCGGTCGAATTTGGCTGGTAACGCTCGTGTAACGCTAATATATTGTCATATTTAGAATGTCACGCTCATGTAACGCTACTGCACAGTCAAATTTGACATGTCACGCTCGTGTCACGCTACTTTAGAGTCGAATTCGACATGTAACGCTCGTGTCACGCTACTTTGCGGTCGAATTTGGCAGGTAACGCTCGTGTAACGCTAATTTGTTACATGTCGAATTCGACTCTAAAGTAGCGTGACACGAGCGTGACATGTCAAATTTGACTGTGCAGTAGCGTTACATGAGCGTGACATCCTAAATATGACAACGCTCGTGTCACGCTACTTTGCGGTCGAATTTGGCAGGTAACGCTCGTGTAACGCTAATTTACAGTCATATTTAGTAGTGGGCACTCTCAATTCAGTACGTACAACTTCTGAGACAAGCGTTTGAAGAATTTATCCTGTGTATGAGAATGCGAATTGGCAACATGGGCGAACAGGAAGTGAGAACGAAGGTAGACTCGGTTGGTGGCGTCTCTGTTTTGCCCACCTGGTACCAGCACCGCCTCCGCCTGTGGTACGCTGGCACCCCCTTTATTGGGGTGGTTCTGCTCACCTGGGCGCTCGTAGTGACAGGTAGTGGCACACTGCTGTCCACCGGGACTCGGAGGACACCTACCGCTCCGTGGGATGATGTAACCAACACCGTCCACGACACGAACCGACCACACAACCGCCACCGCGACGTCGCTGCTACTGGAATCAGGATGGAGGGAGGCGTTAGGCGGACTGGCGAGTCAGAAGGGCACAGGCTGGCCGTGACAACGGCACTCTCCCTCCGGCTCCCGTCGTCTGCTACGTCATGGGAAACAGGTACCGATCCGCATCCGATTCATGGCACCTCCTGATCACGAGCTGCTGCACCTCGCAGACCTCCAAGCACCGCCCCTTCCTTCCCAACAACTGAGTCGAAGGCAGCGCCGGTGACTCCGCCAGCACCGCGCGCAATGGATCGCCCAGTGGTACGAACGGCTAGGCAGAACGAGGGCTTGCCTCGAAGGAATACAAGAATTGTTGTATTCAGAGGGAGGCGACTGGGCAGACTCAAGCACAGTTGTGTCCAACAAGTACGTGGAATACGGGGAAGAAGTTGAAGCGCAAGTCACAGGACCCGGAAAGGCGGTGGAAGGATGGGGCTATTGTGCTGGTTTCGTTCAAACGGCACCCTCCGCACCAGCCACAAGAACTGAGTCCCAACGGTACGATTCGTTCCAGCTGCTGATCCGCGACCCCACCGGCAGACTGTGCACAGCGACCGTCGACGGATCGTCGAAGGTCTCGAAGGTCCTCGATAGAGCACAGTTACCGCAGGAGGAGTACATCTGGGCGAGTAAGAGAGGAGGCGGCCTTGCCCCACTGCTCATGGACGCTGCAATTGAGGAACTCGGGCTGAGAGGGGGCGACGAGATAGAAGTCCATGCAAGAATGAGAGGAGGGAGCGGTAGAACAGTTGTCCCACGTTGTGCATATTGCAACGTTGGCGTTCCCGAAGGCTCAACAGATCCGGATACCCTAGATCTGTGTAACACATGCGCCGGTCCCGCGCCCGAATACTTTCTTGATCCGGCAGGTCCTGCTACCGATAGTTGGCGCGTTCCAAAAGGGCTACATGGACTGTGGCCTCCAACGACCAAACACATCCACCTCCCCGATGGTGCAGATGAGCTTAATCTGCAACCAACCGAGCTACACCAGTGAGCCTTGGCCAGTGGCGAACGAGGGCGGCAGGCTCGTCTACAACGTGTGTCTATATCCTTCATGAGGTAGAGCCGATGAACATGCATGAGCTTCGAGTATTGTCTGCGAGGTGTCAGTACAGAGCATACCTTTCTGCAAAAACCTAGAGAAAAGTCAATATCGAAAGCCCTGGTGAAGTTCAGACGTGCTAATGACTCGTCTCGTCAAGCGAAGGACATTTCGTACCATCTAACAGCTGGCCAAACGGCTAACAGGACAATTCTGCCGGAAATCTCAGCTAGCTTGCCAAGCCAGCATTCCTTCTACCGTGCGCCGGATGGAGCCCTCCCGACTTCCCCCCTGTCACACAGCATCACGCGGCGTAAGAAGACCAATATCAACCGTCACACAGCATCGCACGACGTAAACAGGCCAAATTCGACCATCACGAACCGCCAAATTCGACCGTCACACAGTGTAAGGCCACCTGTTTGTTGTGTACCGTACCGTGCCCCGGGGGGGCTGCCCCCATGCAAACAGTTTGATTTACCGTACCGTTCGGCGGGGGGTGAAGCTCGGGCCCGGAGTCGTGCGGGTAGGGCCATGTACTTGCATTTTTACTGAAACCTACCTACCGGTAGAACCTAACGGCCAAGGTGGTCTGTAGGGAAGTCAGCGATTTTTTTTTTTTTGAGTGCCGGAATGACCTAAAAAACGCGCTTCGTAAATTTTTTTTTGCCCCAATTTCCCAGGGGGTTTTGACCATTTCACCTTAGAGAATCTGGTGACCACTCAAAAAAAACCTAAAACCCCTGCTTGGCCCTTGGCCCAGAGGCCAGAGGGGGGGGGGGTTCTCCGCGATGCCGGCAAGTGTCCGCCAAAGTCTAACTGACACGTTCCCAAACCGACATATACGATACCATGTTCACCCGGAGAATAAAACCCCGGATCCTCACACACAAGCTTCGATTTCGACGCAAAGAACGTCGCGCATTACCCCAGTCGATATCTGTGGTGTGCGCCGTTCTTACGCTCCCTGTACCGTGGCCGGGTTTCGGCCCACGGTCGGCCGGTTAAGCCGGCCAGATTGGTGGGGTCGGGCCGAAAAATGACTTATCCGTTTCCCAATTTTTTTGCGGAGAGAAAAGTGCTCGAGGATTCGGGTTCTTAGGACGTCTCCGCGGCGGCCGCATAAGCGCCGGCCCGCGCAAGAAGGGTCCAAGTGAGATGAGTTGCACAAACGCCGACTTGAGCTTCAATCTCTGGCGGATTGGATCCCAAAGTTCCACGGGGGGGTTGCACAACACGGCGGACTGGATCCCAAAGTTCTACGGGAGTCTAGCACGGGGCGCGGCGTTTTCTTGTAGATGTACCCCATAAAAGCGGGATCGTGTGAAAGGAAACAGCGGTTAGGCATCGATACCAGACCGCAAGTACATTTTTGCGCATGGTGCCGTTAGGTCCGCAGACAGCTTCTCTCGCGGCTCGTGATGGCCGAGGTGTTCCTGTTCCTGTCCCGGGAAACAAGTGGCATTGTTGCTTCGAGATAGGGGAGCTGCGTGGACAAGTGTTGCTTCCTGGCTGTGTTCGAGCTGGCGGCTGTGACCTCACTTTTGCTGCGAGAGGTGAGGAGGGCGATGCGATTCAGGATAAGAGCTTGGAAGCAAAGCAGCTCCCTTGCGTGGAGGCTGAAAGGCGACGACGACGACTTGGTCAACACGTCCGCCGATGACGTCCCTTACGCTAGAGCCATCGGGGATCTAGATGAGCACTGGGCCGCGATTGCCCCAACAACAGACATTCTCTTCGACACCCTTGCCTCATGGTGCGGCTGTTGGTACCACCTCCTGCACGCAAGGTGAAAGCTTGCATCCTGCGGTCAACTTGGCCTTTTGGCATCCGTAGTGCCCTGCTCTTTGATATCCACTGTGAAGGACTCTCTGTGTGGACCGGGTTTACCCCCTCGCAGACATGATCTTCCTCCCTACGACCGGCGTGGAACTCGCTTTGGATTTTGAGGCCTACACGCGATCCAAGCTGCCTGGGGAAACGTTTGCCGAAAAAGGCTTGCAGATAGGATATCTAACACAAGCCATCAACGACCTAAGCTCTGCTGACACGGGGGCCTCAGCCTTACCCGGGAAGTGGCGTCAGGGTGTATGCTCTTGACGCTGCCTGGGTGCGCCGGCAATGCCGGGATTCACACACCGTCCACGTTTTGCAGCTGGACGGAGGACAGAGGCGATGTTAAACGGCATAGTAGCAGTTTGCTCCAAAGACAGCTGGAATGACGCCAAACCCGTGTACCCTCAGGACGTAGCCTTCGCTCAATGGAAGCTGAAGTTTCCCATCAAGGTGTTAGCCGCCGCCGTAGGCCGCGCAGTCACGAGGAAGAAGAGGGCCCGCAGCGTTACAAGGCGGCGATCCCCCGCGAGACGAGCTCGCCCGCCGGCCAGAGCGCCCGCTGCAGCACCAACTCCGGTGCCGCCACTCACTGTAGCAAAGCCGCAACCTGCAGCGCGCCTCCGGAGCGACTTACGCCCGCCGTAGCAGTGTGAAGAGAAGTGAGGAGACCGGAAACTCCCCGGAGAGATGGTCCCTGCACTCTAACTCGTCTTTCTCTCTCTCTCTCTGATCTTTGACTTCGACGAAGAGGACGATGACTCCATTGTCGAGTACCAAAATTGAACAAACCGTGTATCCGATGTCAACAACGACTCTTGGAGAAGCGACAGACGAGTTCGCACTGCATGACTACGATCATGGGTTGTGGCCAAGCAAGTACTGTTGACCATAGACGTGGATGACACGCGTACGTGGAGGATAGACGTGAGTTTTGTGTGAGAAGTGTTCGGAAACGTTGCTCGCGTCGCACGAGACTGTTCCCAGAACTTTGACTCGGTCCGTGGGTGGTTGGCACCCGAACAACCACGACGAAGACGCAAGAAGTACCACGGGTGACATTGCGTTCGACAAAAACGTGAAGAAGCACACAAGGTTCGCCCCGCGCTGTGATCCCATCTCCCAGCTAGGAGACGGCCTGCGCATCCAGTACTGGCTAGACGAGAGGCAGCAGGCGGAGGCAAAGCTGCACATGCGCGCGCATGTTCACCTATACGGCCGTGTTTTGGTAGACGGTGAGGAGCTAGGCAGGGGCTCAAGGCCGTGCTCGTGACTCAGCCAGGCAGTCCGGCTTCCAGGCATCGGCATGCGTATGAGGTACACGCAAGGGCCTGGACAGGGTCAGAGATTCCAGAGAGGGAGCCTGGGAAACGGCTACCACATCTAAGGATGGCAGCAGGTACGCAAATTGCCCATTGGCAACACTGCTGAGGCAGCTAAGAGAAACAGCCGACACGTACGTAGTGCGTTAGAAGCAATGGATTATACCAAACACGTGAACACAATTGGTCGACAAGTCTGGTGCCAGCACCCGCGGTTACCAGCACCAATAGCGTATTAATGCTGCTGCTGATAAAAAGCTCGTAGTTGGATCCAGAGCTCAGGTTGCAAGGTGGCCCAGTTTGCGGGGTCAGCGTACTGCTGGTATTCAGGCTGGATATGCCCCTCGCATGAAGATCTGTGACGACGGTGGGTCAGGACAGACCTGGACGCTGGAAGTACGAAGGGAGCAGCTTTTTGATGTCAGTGAATTTGCTGGATGAGTCAATGACAATGAAGGGATTAGGACATGGCTACAGAGGCGCTTAGAAGGTGGGAGTGTCGCTCGACTGACCCGATGACGGAATGGACACGGAAGCAATGTTACGGCTGCTAGAAGCCGGAGGAAGAAGCGCTCGAGGGGGGCCCTTGACAATGGGACGCAACGTCGGAACAGCGCCGATGCTGGAATATGGCAGTGGGTGCCGCAGCTGACAGAGACGGTCATCAATTGGGCGGACGCCTGGCATAAAACTATGCATTTAGCCTTTTCGGCATCGCGAGAATGAAGAAAGTGGCATGCACATCACATTCGTGGAACTTGGAACCGACTTCAGGGTCAACCGACGTCGCCAAAGCCAAAGGCGATCTGAGGATCCCAAATAAATTAACACAAAAGTGTGGCGCCTTCAACCGGGCAAGGCAAAAGTGAACGTACACTCACACATACGCTTCCTTGTTCTGTTTTGCAAGCACGACGTGAAGTGAAGTCTACGACCGCACCACTGATACCGTTTTCACCGTTTTTTCAGCGACGACAACACGCATCGCAACTGTCCGGCAGGGTGGCAACTAAACATAAACCTGTTGTGTAACACTGGGGGATGAGTTGCAAGATGAATACCCATCGCCACCCTCGCGTCACCCTTCCGCACGCCAAAAGATGTCCGAGCGTGCTGGCGCTGACGTCATTTATATTCTCAATAGTAGCCGCCCTCGCTTCAAGTTTACTTGTTGTCAGGCTTTGGGTGAGCATCTTTTTCTTAACACTACATTTATACTGACGGGAACATTTCCGGAACAACGGTTGCACATGAACGACAAAACGAACAAAGTGCTAATCCAGGAAACCCCCGGAGAGGTTTATACCCTGTACATGTGAAGAACAAGAAACCTTTGCCTTCATCATCATTTTCATCACCTTTGGTCAGTTGATGCTGATCGTCCATTACTTCGTTTATCAGCAAGCCCCTGCCCCGGAGATGCTCTTGACAAAACAATTCCCCCAGTACGTATTTAGCTTTCAAAAAACCCATTCGATGAAGGTCACCCGGAGATAAAATCCCGGAATCTGAAGCGAACTTTAACTTTAAAAAGAGAACAATCACCCCCCAGTGTGCTGCTGGAGTTGACGTCCAACTCTGGTGAGGGGAGGAGGGAGGGCGGGGTTTCGCCGATCGCGAACAGAATGCGAAAGGCATACGCAGCTCTGCGGCTGCTGTGCGTTGGAGTGCTTTGGGCGGGTCTGGCGAGGGGTGAACAGTTTGACGTCCTCCGATGGAAGTACGCGTGCCCGTACGAGTACGAGTACCCGAACGCCCAGAACTCGAAACAGCCGCAGGAGGAGTGCGAGCAGATAGCTGCGTTCCTCGGCTTCCCGGCGGGTTTGAACGTGTCTTCTGACACCCCGAAGCGAGGCTGCTTCGTGCAGGGAAACGTGCTGTATTTCAACGAACCCGGGTCTGCGAGCCCTCCGCAGCTCGATTCGGATTCCGTTGCACTGTGCAAGCGGGTGGCGCTCGCGGCGCCGCAGACGTGCAACTGCAACTGCACCGGGGTGGACGGCCAGGCGTCCGCTTCGGGAACTACAGGGACGGCCTCCGTGGTCATAGGGACGCTGACGTTGGTGTACATGATATTCGTGCTTCCGTTTGTCGTGGTCTGGTTCATTAAAGGCGACAGGCACCCGAATGATATGCTCGGAGTCCCATTGAAGCCGCGTGGCCGACGTGGGTATCACAGGGCGAGCACAGAGCCCGGCCAAGGCCTGCACGGTAGCACTACGAGCAGTCACGCGAGCCGTGCGGATAGTGCGTCTGATGTTAAAGCTGACCCGACCCCCCGGCATAGTAGCGGCACGGTGCTGGGCAAGCCGCGGTCGCAGACCAACGCGACGGACGTGGCGACGCCGCTCACCCCGTTCGACGATCCGACTGGCGCGATGTACCCGTCCTTCACCCATCAGCTCCTCACCCCTTCCCCTCCACCTGTCACCAACCACCGCACCCCTTCCGCCAGCAGCTCGTATGCTCCGAGCCATTACGCTGACCTTCCTGCTCGGTACTCCAAGAACAAGTCGTAGTGTCGCTCAGCTCTCCCACAGAGCCAACTCTACCTCGCCGGCACCAGATTGCCGGAATACGAGAACTCCGGTACCATGTGGCGCCTTCGGGTACATCCAATTGCACGCGCGAAGCATGCAAGCCGGGCGGACAGTGCGTCTGGTGTTAAAGCTGACCCGACCCCCCGGCATGGTAGTAATGCGATAGACGTGGCGACGCCGCTCACCCCGTTCGACGATCCGACTGCCACGATGTACCCGTCCTTCACCCATCAGCTCCTCACCCCTTCCCACCAACCACCGCACCCCTTCCGCCAGCAGCTCGTATGCCCCAAGCCATTACGCTGACCTACCAGCTCGGTACTCCAAGAACAAGTCGCAGTGTCGCTCAGCTCGTCCACGAAGCCAACACTGCCTCGCCGGTTTCCCATCGGTACACAGCGATGCGTCTGGCTGTCTTCCCCACCAAGGCATGCTGGCAGCACGAGAAGTGCGTCTGGTACCAACAAGAGGCCTGTTCTTGGTGGACCGCGGTCGCCGCGACGAACTCATCCAGTGCTACCACCTAGCCCGCAACCGTAAGCAGCACTCATGCCCCTTAACCGCCGATTGAATGCGCCGTCTGGCACCCGCCGTCACGGTTGGAATGACGCCTTTTTGTTTTGCGCGCTTAGCGGTCCTTTGCCTATTTTTGGCACTTCAACCCGCTAGCACGCTGGCCCATCGTAAAAAAAGAATAGACAACAAGAACACGTTGAAAGACGCCAGGCTGTCCGTCAACCCCGGTTGATTGTCGGCAACACGTTATAAAACTGGCGGCGTTCCCGTTGCACTTGTGCAGCGCAAATTGTTTTACACTACTACTTCGTGAAAAGTCTAGCATATATGGTCTGCCACAAAAGGGGTGGAATCACTTCGGAATCACTTCGGAAATGGGGTAGTACGTGCGGTCCAGGGTGCACATCGCAGCCCACCGAAAAGCGACTGTCTGCACCCCTTGTGTTTTGGAGAGTGGAATCACTTCGGAATCACTTCGGAAATGGGCCCTGTGTGGCCGACCAATATGTGATCTATTATACACTATTGCTCAGTGATGAGTCCAGATTCTCTACCATCACCGGCACCTCAGCTCCGGCAGTAGAACGGTACCTGTGTCTTCCTGTTCATCCTTATTGCTACGGAAAACAAACCAAACCCTCCTAACTGCCTTCCACTGTTGCTTACTTCCAGTGGGAACGTGTCAGTTAGACTTTGGCGGACAATGTCCGGGCATGTGGAGGGGGGGGCGTCTCGGGCCTTATTTTTATGGTTTGCCGTGCCGCCATATGTCCGCCACCGGGATAGAAAGGGGGGGGGGGGGCGGGGGCGAGGGGCGTCGGCCACAGTAGCCCTCCGGTAGGTTCTCCACTATGCCTGCAAGTGTACCATTGAGCGGGCACTCGCCCGACGGAAACACGAAGTCAAGCAGGAGAGACGAGCAGCGCAGAATGAGCGCAAGACGGGCGCCAAGAGCAGAACAGGACGATGGGACCGTCCCAAGCCGAAGAAGGAGTCCAAAAGCGAAGCAACAACACCAACACGGAGACGCAAACCGAAGGCAGCCAAGCAGACCTCCCAGGGCAGGGGGGAACCTGCGGAGGTGAAGTAACGAAGCTCATCCGAGTGTCCGATGAAACCCCTTGTCAATACCACCCAACGACTGCGACGCGCGTGCGAAATGTCGGACGCTAGCGTCTGTCAAGAGCATGCGTGACTCAGCCGTGTTTTAAAGGTGAGATGAGAGGCATCGGCTCACTCTGTCAAAGGACCATACCACTATGCCTGCAAGTGTCAAAGTCAAACTGACACGTTCCCAGTGCGGGTTTGCGGGTTTGGGGGCTTTTTCTTGGCACTCAAAACGCATCGTTGCCGGGCGCCGACGGGGAAGCAAACCGTGGCCATTCCGCACCCGAAAAAAGCCGGTGCCACACCCTATTTTCCTTCGCCTTCCCACACCTCCCCCCGCTCGTGATCCGAGGAGAGCCGATTTAAACGAGGAGTCTGAGGACCAGACCCTTGGCAGGTTTCTTTTTTTTGTACAAGCACCAGGCTAGTAGCTTCATTTTTATTCAGTTTTCCAAATTCCGTCTCAATAGCCAATTTGCTTTTCCCGCTCTGAAATCGAAGCCTTTGTTTATTTAGGCCACCCGAACCTTCCAAAAGGGGGGGTCCGGGGGGCACCGCCCCCCGGCAAACGGTACGGTACATTCAGGTAGAGAAATAGTTTGCACTTCTCAGTCCGTTTGTCGCGTAAGACATACGACCAACGTACTGGTGGCACTGTTTGCCATCTGTGCGACCCTCGCCCCGCTCCCCCTGGTGCGAACTCCTGAAGCCAACAGCCCATTTCAAATTCATCCACCACTCAGATAGTGTGTGCTGGTAAATCATTGGCACGAGTAGATGCAGACCGGAGATCACACGGAACAAGGCACTTGTGTCAACTCGGAGAGAATCTGTCAAGAATTCTGGGCTGCTTCTGAGCCTCGACTCTCTCACTCGGCTCAGCACCTGCGGCAGCCCCAAACTTCTGCCAGTCAGCCCACCATGCCCAGCGGCGACCCACCGATGGCCAGCCCCTGACCGCCAGCCAGCTTCCTGGCACAGCGGGCCTAACCCACGCCTCCACCGGACCCCCACGATTCTTTTCATCGAAGGTCGTTTTTTGCACTTTTTTTTTATTTTTTGAGCCGCCCGGATTTCCAAATTCCGTCAGCTGACGGAATTTGGAATGGGAAGCTAATGCCCTGACAAGCACCTGCTTTGTAGGAAATACTTGAGGAGGCTGCCAGTTGCCAATCTCCCCAAGTGCTGTAACTATCAAACCACGTGTTGAACGGACGTGAGGTCATGCGGGTCTACAAGACACACAAACACAACAGGTCAAAGGCCTGAGTAAGAAACCAACACACGGTGGTGTAAGCGAAAAACAAACCACTCTAGCCTCCCGGCGAAAGAAGCACAAGGCAACCCCTCGAGTATTTTTTGGAAGAGGGGGTTCATTGTGTACGCGAGCGCCGTGTCCGAGCTTCGATTCCCCTCTTGTCCTTCTCTTAACCCGGTTCCATTGCGCTGTTGACCGGCGGCTGTCTAACTCTCATCATCAACCAACAACCTCATCCAGCCCAGTGCCCAGGGCTGTACGTGTGCCAGCATTTTTTGTTGTTCCTATTCATCCTGCTTGTCCTTTTTCCCTCTCGAACGGCGGATATTAAGAACGCTGGGATGAGTGGCATTTGTTCTGCACCGTGCCACATGCGCGAAAAAGCAATGGAGCCGAATGCGGCTCCCCCAGCTCGAAATGGAACTAATAGAAATGGAGATCGTGTTGGCACGTCGTCAGATGTGCAGAAGTCAACAGAACCGAATGTACTGCTACCGAGTCAGCAGCGAACAAGATGTCTTTGACTTGGACTGCTGGCTGCTTCAATCTAAACATTAACGAAGATTCCCTCCTAGTTCAGTACCTGAACCGAAAAAGACCTGCCTAAACTGGCCACTCGCTGTCGAAAAGAGAACATAGAACAATAAGCGAACCGTCTCACGCGAAGTTTAACCCCTTACGGACGGAGGAGATACATGTTAAAAACTCCGAACCCAGCCAGAGTTCGGACGCTGCGTCTCCAGGGTAAAGACACGTCAAAAAGGATCCATTTTTGCTGCTGTAGATAGATGTGTTACGAGACCTCTTCAAGGAGCCTCAGGTTCCTCGTTTGGCTGTCATAAACCTCTTGAGTTTGGCCCCGAGCTTCTCCAGAAGGCTTTCTGCACCCTGGATAACATGCTGTCTGTCTTTTTAAAACGCTGCCGCGGGGCCGATGGCCCCCTAATAAGTTTTTTGGAAAAAAAAAATTTGCTCAACTTCATCAAAAATTACTGCAGAGTTTGTTCCAAAATTTTAAAATTCAAAAAACCCAATTTTTTTCCGGAATTTTTTTTTTGGCCATTTCCAAAAAGACACAAGGTTTTGACCCTGCATGATAACTCCCCTTCCCCTCCGTCTGTAAGGGGTTCACTCCAATAACCGATTTTGGCAAAGGTCGCCCAGAGGCTTCAAACTTGAGCGAACCGGAGTCTCAAACGCAAACCTTCACTAAAAACAACGCTAAAATAATATTCGTCACAAAAAAGGAACGTTTCCCGCGGTTCCACTCAGCGCACAGTTAATTAAACTCGACGCGGAGAAGATTTGCCGGATGCAACACTCCTAGTGCTCCAGGGGTGGGCAGGGCACTGGAGGCACTCGAACCGGAGTTTCAACGCGAACTTTCACTCTAAAAAAAAAAAAAAAGAAAAACGCTAAAACTCAGAAAGAATGATCGCCGACACACAAAAAGGAACGTTTCCAGCGGTTCCACTCAGCGCACAGTTTGCTGAACTCGACGCGTAGACAATATACCGGATGCAATACTCCTAGTGAGCTGCTCCAGGCACTCGCACCGGAGTCTCAAACGCGAACTTTCACTCTAAAAACGCTGAAACAATAGTCGTCGAAACACGAAAAGGAACGTTGTCAGCGGTTCCTGTCAGCGCACAGATATTTACACTCACGGGGAAGTTGACTAGAAGCAATACTCCTAGTGGGCCGCTCCAGAGGTGGGGCAGGCCATCCCTGGAGGAATGTGTGCGCTTACTCGTTGACGCTCTTGACTGACGCAGCTCAATGAACTAAACGCTTGAAAGGAAGAAAACTAAACGGGTTGCACTTACGATAACCCCCCGAGATAGCCGTCTTTTGTTTTCCGATTCCTTTCGTTGACGCTATTGACAGACTCAGCTCAATGAACTAAACGCTTTAAAGGAAGAAAACTAAACGGGTTGCACTTACGATGGGGTAACCCCCCCGAGATAGCCGTCTTTTGTTTTCCGATTCCTTTTGGTACCCGGTGCCCAGCACCTTCCTGCTTAGTGGTTCGTTACGCGCTTTAGCATTCCCACGATGAATCGACAGAACTCGAAACCTCAACTGGAACTCTTCTGGGAATTTTCGGAGAGTCCGCAGGAGGTTGTTCATCGTGCACGTGTAGTAGCTGGAGGGTTGTTCATCGTGCACGGTGTAGTCCACCCTCAGAAGCTGGAGGGTTGTTCAACGTGCACGGTGTAGTCCACCCTCAGAAGCTGGAGGGTTGTTCATCGTGCACGGTGTAGTCCACCCTCAGAAGCTGGAGGGTTGTTCATCGTGCACGTGTAGTCCACCCTCAGAAGCTGGAGGGTTGTTCAACGTGCACGGTGTAGTCCACCCTCAGAAGCTGGAGGGTTGTTCATCGTGCACGGTGTAGTCCACCCTCAGAAGCTGGAGGGTTGTTCATCGTGCACGTGTAGTCCACCCTCAGAAGCTGGAGGGTTGTTCAACGTGCACGGTGTAGTCCACCCTCAGAAGCTGGAGGGTTGTTCATCGTGCACGGTGTAGTCCACCCTCAGAAGCTGGAGGGTTGTTCATCGTGCACGGTGTAGTCCACCCTCAGAAGCTGGAGGGTTGTTCATCGTGCACGGTGTAGTCCACCCTCAGAAGCTGGAGGGTTGTTCATCGTGCACGGTGTAGTCCACCCTCAGAAGCTGGAGGGTTGTTCATCGTGCACGTGTAGTCCACCCTCAGAAGCTGGAGGGTTGTTCAACGTGCACGGTGTAGTCCACCCTCAGAAGCTGGAGGGTTGTTCATCGTGCACGGTGTAGTCCACCCTCAGAAGCTGGAGGGTTGTTCATCGTGCACGGTGTAGTCCACCCTCAGAAGCTGGAGGGTTGTTCATCGTGCACGGTGTAGTCCACCCTCAGAAGCTGGAGGGTTGTTCATCGTGCACGGTGTAGTCCACCCTCAGAAGCTGGAGGGTTGTTCATCGTGCACGGTGTAGTCCACCCTCAGAAGCTGGAGGGTTGTTCATCGTGCACGGTGTAGTCCACCCTCAGAAGCTGGAGGGTTGTTCATCGTGCACGGTGTAGTCCACCCTCAGAAGCTGGAGGTGGAAACCCTGCTCCTGAGGCAGAACCCCGCCGTTTAGTTAACCATGCAGTGCTCCCGCTGGAAGGAAAAAGCCGGCTGGGGTCGCATTGGGTTGTGGTAGTGCAGTGGGCTAATCGCAAAGACAGTTCAACAGGAAAGAGGGACTCTCGTGAACAAATTGCCTAATTGCTCCTGCCCGGCATTCAAGTCAGGCACCATGGTCAGCATTCGTGCCAGTGTTGGTGCGTTCAATCCGAACGACCGCTCTTCCCCCGTGAACCACATACTGTAGAATACGGGAGGAAAACCCGGAGACCCTAAAACACCGAACCTTTAAACCACAATACCACCAGAAAACCCCAGCAACGGCCAGCGCACGAAAACACAATATATGCCCAGGAGGCTGACACAAACGAGAAAGCGAAGATTCCGATTCCTTTTCGGATTATGATCTCGTGAGCAACTGCCAACAACAGTTGCAACCGACTAGAGTTGCACCGCGCCGAAAGCGCGGCAAAAGTGATCCTTCTGGAGTCACGTAGCGAAAAGCTGGCATAGTGTGGTACGGTACTCATTTGCATGCAAATGACTCCCCACTAACGCAGGGGACTGGGAGAGGAGCCATGTTAAAAAAAGACCGGGCCATCTTAGTCTGACATTTTGAAGCTCGCAAGCGATCTCTTCATCGGAATGAAAGCGCTTTGCATGTCCACCACAACAGTATTGTGCTTCCGGGTTCGACCACCGACGATACTGTGCGCAAGCCAGTACGGCCGAATAAAACGGCCCAGCAGGATTCGTTTCTTCCCGCATGGCTGCAGTGTTCCCGCTAATTAAGGCATCGCCCTGCAGGCGTCTTGATTAAGGCACTGTCATAATGTCAGACTATTAAGGCATCGCCCTGCAGGCGTCTTGATTAAGGCACTGTCAAAATGTCAGACTATTAAGGCATCGCCCTGCAGGCGTCTTGATTAAGGCACTGTCATAATGTCAGACTATTTAGGCATCGCCCCTGCAGGCGTCTTGATTAAGGCACTGTCAAAATGTCAGACTATTAAGGCATCGCCCTGCAGGCGTCTTGATTAAGGCACTGTCAAAATGTCAGACTATTAAGGCATCGCCCTGCAGGCGTCTTGATTAAGGCACTGTCATAATGTCCGACTATTAAGGCATCGCCCCTGCAGGCGTCTTGATTAAGGCACTGTCAAAATGTCAGACTATTAAGGCATCGCCCTGCAGGCGTGGTGCATAGCTCATCAGGTTCTGGCAACGTACCAGCCAAGGTGATCGACGCGGTGTTGACTCCGAAGGCACGGACTTCACGCTGTGGCGGAGCCAGGGAAACGACACTTCGGACACGTTCGAGTGGATCGTGAAGCAGGACTGGAGCAACGGCGAAATCTTCCAAACCGGCGCGTCCGCAGACGGGCTCGCCGCCTTCGCAGGCACACTTTCGCGGCCCGTCGGCTTGAACGTGTACACTGCTTTCTTCTCTATGGCGCCATCCATAGAGCACAGCATCAGGTTTCGTAGTTCTCTGAAATAGACCCTAAAACACCGAACCTTTGAGCCACAAGAAACGCTGAAATGCGCGCTTGCTCGTTGTAAATCCGACAAAATGCCAGACCACGAAAATATTGCCCTGCAGGCGTGTTGCACAGCTGGCAACGTACCAGCCAAGGTGATCGACGCGGTGTTACGTGTACACTGCTTTCTTCTCTGCATCAGGTTTCGTAGTTCTCTGAAATAGACCCTAAAACACCGAACCTTTGAACCACAAGAAACGCTAAAATGCGCGCTTGCTCGTTGAAAATCCGACAAAATACCAGATGCCCTGCAGGCGTGTTGCAGAGCTCATCAGGTTCTGGCAACGTACCAGCCAAGGTGATCGACGCGGTGTTATGTGCACATCGCTTTCTTCTCTATGGCGCCATCCATAGAGCACAGCGTCAGGTTTCGTAGTTCTCTGAAATAGACCCTAAAACACCTAACCTTTGAACCACAAGAAACGCTAAAATGCGCGCTTGCTCGTCGTAAATCCGACAAAATGCCAGACTACGAAAATATTGCCCTGCAGACGTGTTGCACCGACAAAGTCCCAGGCGAGGTGATCGACCTGCGGTGTATTTAAGTGCAAAGCGCTGTCTTCCCAATAGTGCCATACACAGAGTAGTCGTCGGAAATCCTGACAGAACTTCAGACTATGACAATGTCGGCTTACCTCTGGACTCGCCTCCTCACGGCTTCTTCACCACCTCACAAGCAGGAACTCGAGTGGCCGCCCGGTGCTTCTTTCGCCGGCTAGAGGGTGAAGAGTAAAGGGGGGGGGTCGAATAATAACAGTTATTTGACACACGTTTGGTTGTCCAAAATCACTACCACTATTTGATCCCCCCCCCCCTTTACAGAAACGACCCCCTTTACAGAAACTACACAAAGTGGACCTTTTTTGTGGAACGCACAGGGCACTAAACTCAGCTGTACCTGTGTTTCGTGTCGGTGAGCAGGGTGCGTGTGCTTGTACAAAAAGGTGAACTAGACCGTCCGTCACGACGACCTTCCTCGAACAACTGATATGTTTCTTTTTGCTTTGTTCTTCACACTTCCCCCCCCCTCTATCTTTGGCTAAGGTTTCCTATCATGCGGTGGAAACGCCACCGGCCCCGCTCTGGTTTGAACCCCAATCTTGTGCACAGTCTTTGTCTCCGAATAACAGGACTAAGATGTAGCCCTCCTCGCGTAGACTTCATTTGTTTCGATCGATTTTCGATAATCAGAACGCAATCCCAAAATCAAAAAGTAAAGCAATCGTCAACTCCGGTTGATCGTCGGTATTACGTATTAAACGCAGAAAGAGCACGAAAAAATAATAATAGTGGGCGAAACCACCAAAGAACTGTTGCAACAACAAAGGTACCCACCGATTCTCTACTTACTCGTGTAACCACCACTTAATAGCAAGCTAGGGTCCTGGTGCCGAAAGTCACTTGGTGACTCTAAAACCCCGCAGGTTCAACCGAACCCTCACACTCAAAACATAACCGGAAAGAGCGATTAGCTCCGTACACCCTGGACTTCATCAGCCATATACTAAGTCAATGCGGAGGGAGTGGCCACTCCCGCATTGAGGGGGTCCCACTCCCGCATTGAGAGAGAGAGGCCGACCGCACAAACGACCGCAAAACCACTCCCGCAATCCGGAGTGGGAGTCCGGGGTGCAAGGTTGCCTGCAACAAGGTTTGAAATACTGTCCTCAAAGAACCTCAAAGAAGACTCTTAGGGGATCACTGGCAGGCTGGATCCAAGAGAGCCGCCAGTCACCCCTAGTTCATAACAAAAGACAGTTGGAGAGTATCAAGCCATCACTTTTACCATCTTTTTCTTTTACGAAACATGAAATAAGGAAATGAGAAGCTCGTCAACCGCAAACCGTGACGTTGTCACTTGTGTCCTGCCATCCAGCTTAACGTAAAAATGATCAGGCACTGCGTTCAACAAAAAGCGAACTTTCACTCTGAAAACGGCTGTCTCCTTCCATCGTCATCATTCATCCTCATTAGTTTTCGTATAGGCCGCGGTTGTGCTTGTATTTTTTTTAGCCACACGCAATGTGTGAGGAAACTGAACCGCCTAAGTAGGACCTTCTGATCGTGATCATTTGCAAATTTTCCACCTGAAACCACGTCCAGGATTTGGGCTAGCAGGGTAGTGCGGTCAACGAAAACTCTAGTTTCCCTTTCTACGTTCTCCTACTCTCGCGGTGTACAGTTTTGGGAGCTGCACTCCGTGAAATAAAGAGGATACCTACCCCCGTGCATAAGAAGGATGAAAAACTTGGGGTTTGGCGGTATCCATCTTAAACCCGGGGGCACTAGTGTGTGTCACCTTACACAGGGGTATGTTACCCCCGTGTTTAAGATGGATTGGCATTCTCGCCCGTTATCCATCTTAATCAAGGGGGTTTGGCTATCCATGGGGGGGGAGGGCCCGGCAGTGAGCATGGCAAACGTTGAACGTTTGAACGTTTGACAAACGTTTGCGTTTGCAAAATTCATGTCAAACGTGTATCAAACGTGAGTGAGGCGCTGGCTGCGCCTGCAGTGGGGATCCGAGTGTGGGGTCGGCTTGTGAACACTCGAGCCACAAGGGCAAGATCTTCATGCCCGGGGCCCCAGAAAGTGGGAGGGAACACTTGCTGAAGGCTAGTATCTCCCTGTATCTCCCTGTGCACGCCCAAGGAGAACCAGAAGGATGTCTTGTTCCCTTATTTTCGTCGTGTCCGCCTGCAGCCACGTGGACAAGTGCTATCAACGGTCGTGTACTGTGTACAGACCCGGTCCATCGATTCGCAAACGTCACGTTTGCACGTTTGTCAAACGTTTGCGTTTGATAAATCTTGTCAAACGTACGTTTGCAAACGTTTGATAACATCACTGCCCTAGGGGGGGGTAGGGGGTGCGACTCTGGTTTGGAACCCGCATCTAGCCACCCTGCCAGACTGGCCAAAAAGCCCCATTTTCACCACTTTTAGCCCTTCTTTCGTGTTTCTCGGCGTCCCCCTCACCAGCCTTGGGGTCAGAAGTCGCCAACAACCTGTTTCCGGGGGGGGAAACCCCCGAGCACGCCTCAGGAGTACGAAAATACACCGAAAATGATTAAACGTACAGGCTGATTCCCAATGTGATCCTTGGAACACCCGCGGAACACCTTCGAGCGTCCCCGGAACACCTCGGAGTGTCCCCGGAACACCTCGGAGTGTCCCCGGAACACCTCGGAGCGTCCCCGGAACACCTCGGAGTGTCCCCGGAACACCTCGGAGTGTCCCCGGAACACCTCGGAGCGTCCCCGGAACACCTCGGAGTGTCCCCGGAACACCTCGGAGTGTCCCCGGAACACCTCGGAGTGTCCCCGGAACACCTCGGAGTGTCCCCGGAACACCTCGGAGCGTCCCCGGAACACCTCGGAGCGTCCCCGGAACACCTCGGAGCGTCCCCGGAACACCTTCACCGCCCTCTTTGACTACCGTCAAAGAGGGCGCGAGTCACACCTAAAAAGCGTGTGACACCCGCTTTTTCAACTCCAGCTTTAACTCCAGTTTCTGGGGCTCTGGACTCCACCGTCTTCACTCATAGGCCCGTCACGCAGCAGCCAGAAGGCCGGGCTGGCCTCACACAGCCCCACCTATGCATACGTATGCAGCCGTATGCGTATGCATATTTTCAAATCTGCATACGCATACGCATACGCATACGCATACGCATACGCATACGCATACGTATGCACGTATGCAGCCAGCCCAGCCCTAGGGGGGGTAGGTAAACAGAATAGAACAAATGCCATGCTACACATGCACGAGAGCATCGCCCCTCTCCCAGACAAGGGGTCCAAACACCTGGCCTCCAGCGGTGCAAGCACCACGCGCTCATGAAATTCACAATTCTTTCCCCTTACAGGACGCAATCAGTACCACGGGTATCGCGACGGTCCTGTGTGGATTTTATTAGCCGGTGTGTGAAAGGGGGATACGTATGCGTAGAAGTGTGCATGCGTCTGAGTGTCCGCACAATTGTCTTGTCGTATATTCCGGTCCAGCTACCTGCACCCTCTTGCATACCCATACATTCTTCGGCCACAGTACCCGAAGAAGCATGGTTTTGCAACGCTTTTCGTCCTGGAAAAAAATGTAGGAAAACCGTCCGGATTGAAACGAAACACTGCGTACGACACTGTCATCTGGGCACTCCTCGCATTTGCTGAACCGGTGTTCTACGGATATCCGGACTGTGGCGCAAGCTGCTTAGGGATACAACTGGCGTCGAGGTACGTCTCCTGGAATGGGGTATCCACAGAGGGTGAGAGTCCCGTATTTCCTCGACGAGCCATGTTGGTTAACTCCTTGCTAGCACGAGTCGCTCAGTTTGGGAATGCTGAGCTAATCGGCAGGTATCCCTCTGCTAAGTTTAAATATCTCCCGGAGGCCGATAGCGAACAAGTACAGTGATGGAAAGATGCAAAGAAACTTGAAAAGAAGGTTAAAAGTCCCTGAAACCGATGAGGGGTAAAAGTTGGAGATGCGTTCAAATCTTAATCATTGCCCTCCTTCACTGGGGTTTATGGTTGAGACGTCTGGACCTATTCGGATCGTCCAAGCCTGGCGGCCCTCCTCGAGTATTTCCTGCGACGTGCTTCTACCGAAAAAGAAAGCCGCACTACGCCGCGAATATGAAAGAAAAAACCTCACGAAATCACACCCGAGACATTAAAACCCCGGAGTTTCAAGCTAACTTTGCACGAACCGCCGAGGCCGTGCACTGCCGCCAGCAGCATAGCATGCTGCGGCGTGTCTGGTGCATGTACCCGGCATGTGTTTTAACCGCACCCACGTGTGATTGCAGCAATTTGCGGGGCCGGTCTCTTGCTCCACTCTTATCTCAACAAATGGGCTTGTCGAGGAAATTGACGCGGAATCTTCTTGTCTTCAGCTTCATCGGTTGGGCTCCGACGAATGCTGAAGAACAACCCGCCAAACATCAAAGGGCATCAGGAAGAAGCCATTTCTTTTCCAGCAACTAACGAACGGGGTGAAAGGAATGGGTTGGACGCACCAATGCCCACGATCATCTTCGATCCACTATGTTTTCCTTTTATCACCAATTACGGCCCAGCAAATCTATTCAGGACCTGATTATAGGCTGATAGACTCGTAACGCAACGTGATTTCACCATGATAGAAACCGGAGGCGATGCGATGTAGGAGCAGTTGTAGATACCGTTCTCTCGGTGAGAGAGGCTGCCTACAACAAGCCTCGAGACACGCGGAAGATATTCAGCCGCGTAAGACCCCTGGATCAAAGAAGGTGAATTAAAGGGGGGGGGTCGAATAATAACAGTTATTTGACACACGTCTGGTTGTCTGAAAACACGACCACTATTTGATCCTGCTACTGTTCGGCTCGGAACTTTTTTATTATTATTCGACAAATCGAATAATGACACAGGTGTTATTATTCGACCCCCCTATAATTTCTACAATTAACGAACTGCAAAAAAGGAGAAAAAGAAGGAAAAAGTACTTTATGTATGAAGTACTGTACTTTATTGGTGGCTTGCCGTGGCTACCCTTGAAGGAAAGCGGCTCCGGGTTCTGCCCGGAAACACCTTGGGTGGAAAGAAGCGGGAGGGAGTTTGATCACATCAGAGAGTAAGAAAGAACGCAAGGGAGAGAGAGCAAAACCGTCTGTAGGGTGGCGGGCTTGCCTCGTTCATCTTCGACGATGGGAGACGTCGACGCACTGCTTGACCGGGCATCATGCTTGGCTGAGAAAGGCGTCGACGAGAAGGTGAGGCAGCAGCTGGTGAGAATGATGAATCTCGTTCTCACCCTGATGGAAGCCGCGCACTCCGGGGCGCCGCCCGCATCCGAAGCAGGGAAACGTGGCCTGACAGTCACAAACGCACAGCCCCCGCCGCCGGACCGGACCCGGCCGGCGGTCGCCAGCGCACAGCCTCCGCCGCCGGACCGGACCTGCGCACCCCCGCTGCCGGACCGGACCCGGCCGGAGAAGACTCGGTCCTCTGCGTCTGCAGAGCAACCGAACCCACCGACGAACAACACCTGGGCGCAGAAAGTGCGCGATGCAGCGGCGGCGCAACCGAACACGCCCAAAGGGAGCACGTGGGCCGAAAAGACCCGACGCACACGGCCGAAGGCCGTCATGGTACTCGATGGCTGGGGAGTGCCAAAGGTCGAGTCCGGTGTCGAGATGGGGAGCAAGAAAGGCGGCGTCCTTGTTGCCGCGAACACCGAGGATGCGGAGTACGCATGGGGGGCTGCCTTGGACCTCATCGGGGTCTGTCCGGGCGCAAAAGTAGCCGTCGTGTGCACCGTACCGTGGGCAGAGTCGGCGAGGCACCTGGTGGTGCTTTCTGACGGGAACCACCAGGACGTGTGGGCGAAGTACTACAACGTCACCCCGCCGACGGTATCGTGCAAAACGGTCGCCCCCGGGCAGCCGACGACACAGGTGTGCCTATTCCAGGTGCGTGCGGCTTATGTCCACGCCACGACGTGGGAGACGGCGATGAAGGCTGGCCAGTCGGTCAGGATCATGGCGAAGAAGGCGGCGGAAGCCGAAGGTCTGCGCATGGACTGGTCGTCGGTGTTTACGAAGGTGCACCGACGTCAGGGCGTGTGTGAGGTGAGCGTCCGCGTTCCCGTCGAAGACGTGCCGAAGTTGCTTCGGAGCTCCGGGAAGGCCGGCACTTTCTGGAAGGCCATGTCGTTCGTCAACGGAACGGACACGCTGCCGGCGGTGTGGGTGAGCGACTGCGCCCTCGAGGAAGCGCGCCAGATAGCTTCCCGGACACCGAACACTTTCGGTGTGATCGGCGGTGCGAAAACCGGCGTCTTCGGCATACGAACGACCCCGGAGCACGTCGCCGCCACGGAATCGGCGGTCGGGAAGAAGCTGTCGAAGCGCCAGCGTCGGGGTGACAAGTACATCGTCACCACGGCGTGTCCGGCGGAGCACCCGTCCGACCTCCTCGCCGCCTGCGCAGCAGCCGAATGGAATGTGGAGCCGGTCGGTTCGTTCAAACGGCGAGGGGATACTGTGTGCGTGGTCATTGCCGACCAGGGACCTCCGGCACCAGTGCTCTACCGCCTTGATCGGGCGTCAATCTCGATCAGGAAATACGACCGATCCATCGACGCGAGGCAAAAGAAGGGGTTCACCACACAGTGCCAGCGGGTGAAGATTAATCTCCCTCGCGAGTTCCTCGCGAGCCTCCATGAACGCCCAGAACCCGTTCCTGGACAGAAGCGGAGCCGCGCCAGCGATGAGACGACGACCCAGGACAAGGTGGCGCGGGTCGACACCGCTGACAATATGGCTACCGACTGCCGGCACGCCAACTGGCAGGAGGCATACGAAAACGATAAAGCGTTCCTATGCGAAGTCTGCTGCAAGAGTATGCAAGTAGGACAGGCGAGGCGTCAATGTGCACACGGCCCCTGTGAGGCGGTGGTTTGCCATGCGTGCTGGGCTAAACTGCAAGACGCCCCCCCAACACCGCCCTCGCCTGCGCAGGCGCCCGCCGTCGACCCCGCGGACTCAAAATGGTGAGCCCTCAATTATACCACGCGTCATACGCGTCACACAACCTTACCCTCACTACATCCTCTGGGTCCGGCCCTCGCCTACCACCCTTACGTGTAGTAACGATCAACGTAACCTCGTTGTTAAAGAACGTGCTCCTCCTCTGCGGCATTGTGGCGGACGTCATCTGCTTGCAGGAGACGAAGCTGACGAGCACCGGGCAGAAGAAAATCCGGATGGCCCTGAAGGAGTGTGCTGCTCTCGACGTCTGGCAGCCTTTCTTCGGTTCCTGCTGCGAAGGGCGTAAATGTGGCAACGACGTTCCATCCCAAATAACCGGGGGGAGCGCCGGTGTAGCAATCCTTGTGAGGAAAGGCCTGCCGGCATGCGTGGTTAGCCCGTTCGATGTCGTTGAAGAGCGGGCCTACGAGGCAGCTCGCTTCCTCCACGTACGTGTCGCGACCGGAAGCGGGAAGGGTGCGCTTCACGTGGTTTCGTTGTACGGACATTGCGGCCACTCGGCTCGGATTGAACGTGAGAAGTTGGTCGAGGGGGTTCTCTGGGGCATGCGCCGGCGCCTGGGCGCGGTACCGATTGTAGTTGCAGGTGACCTGAACACAGACCCTCTGAACTCTCCTGCCCTACGCTTCGCACTGCGAAACGGGTGGACTGACTGTGCCGAGCTTCACGCGAAGTCCCTGAGCAGGCCTCCGGAGCACACCTGCTACCACGGGGAGCCGTCACGCATTGACCTTGTGCTTACCAACGAAATCGCCTCTTCCGCTCTTGGAAACGTAGAAACCTTCGAGGCCGGGTTCCCGACACATAAGGCGATTCGAGCTGAGCTTCACCTCACCGCTTTCCAGCAACTTAACGCGGTGTTCCGCTTCCCCCGTGCCATCCCTGGATCCGGTCTGACTGACCGTACCGACACCGCAGCTCTCAAAGCTGTAGTCGCGAAATACCGACTCGCCGACCCGTGCCCCCGCGGACTAGAAGACAGCCAGAGGGTGGATTTTCTCTGGCTGCGTATCTCGCGGGCGGCGGAGGATTATCTGCTCCAGAAGTCCAAGATTGAGGGTAACCTGGCGGCCTACCGCGGGCGAGGAGAGCGGCGGAGGCTGAGCACCCAGCGCGTGTCCGCGAGGCCGTCCCCGGAGGGTGCGGGGGCCGACACCGCACCTCTGAAGAGAGCCAGGTGTCTTCTCGGACGCATGCGGGAATACTCGGCCGCACGAGCCAAATGGGAGGATATGTCCAGCGCCCCGTGCCCGTTGTCGCTCCTGCTCAAAGGGCAGTGGGACAAAATACGGTCGTTTCAAAGCTTCATCCTCCAGCGTACGGACGGGAAGTGTGCTTTGCCACTGATACCGCCATCGGCGAAGGCCGCGCGGGGCCTATCACACACTATCTCGGACGTGTGCCAGAGCCTGGCCCAGACTACGTTAAATTCGAGGTACCTGGAAATCGCAAGGTGTCAGCGCGAGCTCCGTAACCCTCTGGGTAAGGAGTCTTTTGCTTGGGTGAAGAAGGAGGCGCCGCCGACATTCTATTTTACGAACGGTCGCGACGGGCGACTCACGGCGAACTTGGTGGAAGTTGACGCGACGGTAAGGAGGAAGTGGGACCCCGTGCTACGCATGTATGCCGGGAAAAAGGAACCCGAGTTCGCCCCCTTCCTGCGAGAATATGGTGACTTTATTGCGCAACACCCGTGCCAACTGGGCCCCATCACGGCCGACCGCCTACGGTCGATAGCGAGGAAGAAAGGTGTGCAATCGTCATGCGGCGTGGACGGCTGGCGCATGCGAGAAGTTGCGGCCCTGCCGGACACAATCCTGGAAGGGTTTGCTGCAGTACTGAACGAAGTCGAGGAGACGGGCCTATGGCCCGACGGGGTTCTAGACGCGCTAGTCACCCTGATTCCCAAGGGAGAAGGAGATGACCCCCTGAAGCTGCGGCCCATCACCGTCTCCAGTGTCGTTTATCGTCTTTGGGCTAGTGTGCGTCTGCAGGAGGTTCTTGTCTGGCAAGAGCAGTGGATACACGAGTCTCAACATGGCTTCCGGAAAGGCCACTCCTGCGACGACGTCGTCATGGACATCGCGCTGTCGATAGAGGAATCCCTTATTAACGGAACGCCGCTACATGGGATCGCGCTCGACTTTGCGAAATGTTTTGACCGCGTTCCACAAGGTTTGGTACTCGACCTAGTTGAGGCTCTGGGGCTGCATGAGCGTGTGCTGGCGCCGCTGCGCCACGTCTATAAGTACCTCAGACGTCGTTTTAAGTACCCGCTGGGAGTGGGCGATGAATTCAAGGTCACGAACGGCATCCTCCAAGGCTGCCCTATCTCCGTGGTCCTGATCAACGCCCTTCTGTCCGTGCTCTCGAAAGCCCTGGTCAGCCGGGCACGAGTGAGTCCGAAGTCCTTTGCTGATGACTTGTACCTCCTCTCGCGACTCGCGAAGCTGCTCCAGGAAGGAATAGAAGTCACCGCGATATTCGGGAGTCTGACCGGCCTCGCTCTCAACGAAGGCAAGTGTGCCTCCTTCTCGACGTCGGAAAAAGGCCCCCGTCTCGAGGTTGGAGGCAAGGCGGTGAAGTCGGTGAAGACCGTTAAGGTTCTGGGCGTTCCCCTGGGCACAGAAGGGCCTGTGGACAACGGTAGGTCTGACGCGACCGTGGAAGCCGCAGCCAGGCTGGAAGCGTCGCCACTGAAGCCGCGCACCAAGTTCCGCGTCATGCAGACGATCGCGGCATCCGCGCACTACGGCGCGGCCTACTGCGCCAACTCGGCCGGTGGCTTTGCGAACAACTCCGTCCTTCGCACGGCTCTCTCCGCCTGCTTGATTCCTCGCTCAAATCGGGCGAAGAGCCCCCTCGCGACACTTACCCTTGTTGCGAAGGCGCACTTGTGCGATCCGGCATGCGCCTCCGGGTACAGCTCACTCCGCACCGCCGCGAAGCAATACCAGAAGGAGAGGTTTCGGCTGCGAATGGATGCCCTTCTTGTATCCGGGGCTGACGCCTCCTTAAAGGGCCCCGTCGGGCTGATATCCAATCTCCTTCGAGAGATACGTTTCCTGCCGGCGAAGCGGCACAGTTTCGAGTTGCTATCGTTCGAAGGTGCGACCGTGCCTTTTTCCGGGAAGGAGACACTGCACTTCGTCCGTGAGGGCCTGCGTCTTCGAGCGTGGCGCTACCTGACGACACAAAGGCAAGGCTACTCGGGTATCGAGAGGGGGGTGGATGTGCGCCTGCTGAACAGACTGTGGCAGAACCGCGCGACGGAGGACAGGCTCAGCTTTGCAATCCGCAAATGCATCGCAGGAGCGGTGTACTCTCGCGAGTGGTGCAACAGAAAATGGGGAACGGATGACGGCGTATGCGAGTTCTGCGACGGTGGGACGGGGGACCCTGCTGCACTATTTCTGGGAATGCCCGGGACCGGGGGGCAGGTGGGTCAATCTACGTTGCCGACTCGACGTCGCAGGAGTGGCGGCACAGAATATGCCCCTATGCCTGAGCACACGGGGGATTCCCCCCATCGGAACCCCGCCGGTACTCGTGGAGAGGGTCCAGAAGCTGATCGGGACCATCTCCATCGAGATGGCGCAAGCGCAGCGTAATATCGCGACGACGCGCCCCTGGGAGCTTGCCTCCGCCGCGGCAGGGAGATATGACGTTGAGCTGGCAAGGGACAGCCGTGAGCTCCTCACGAAGCAGATCGGGACGCGCTTCGCGGCGACGCTAGTCTACTGGCTAAGGAATCTACGTTGGGTCAACACCCCCCCTCTCCCTACGACCGGCGTGGAACTCGCTTTGGATTTTGAGGCCTACACGCGATCCAAGCTGCCTGGGGAAACGTTTGCCGAAAAAGGGTTGCAGATAGGATATCTAACACGAGCCATCAACGACCTAAGCTTTGCTGACACGGGGGCCTCAGCCTTCCCCGGGAAGTGGCGTCAGGGTGTATGCTCTTTACGCTGCCTGGGTGCGCCGGCAATGCCGGGATTCACACACCGTCCACGTTTTGCGGCTGGACGGAGGACAGAGGCGATGTTAAACGGCATAGTAGCAGTTTGCTCCAAAGACAGCTGGAATGACGCCAAACCCGTGTACCCTCAGGACGTAGCCTTCGCTCAATGGAAGCTGAAGTTTCCCATCAAGGTGTTAGCCGCCGCCGTAGGCCGCGCAGTCGCGAGG